>CATIWR010018270.1:0-21985 GCA_949677035.1 Omphalea diandra | reverse complement strand
TATATATATATATATATATATATATATATATATATATATATATATATTGTGTGTGTGTATTTGTATGTATATATGTACATGGACACACACACACGTACACACACATATATATACATACATACATACAAACATACATATATGTGTGTTTATGTGCATACATACACACACAGACACATATGTGTGTTTATGTGTGTGTCTATATACATACATACATACAAACATACATATATGTGTGTGTGTGTGTGACAAATGTATGCGTGTGTGTTTGATGGTGCCTTCAATCTCTAAATTGGATAATGACCTGACTAAGAATAAACACATGTAAGCTTAAGGGAATGTGTTCTCCATACTCATTTTGATGATTAAGTTAGTCGTGGAAGCTTGAAAGCTCAAATCTTGAGAATGAAAGCTTAAGAGAGATTGAAAGCGCGTGAACAGTAAGTAATAATGCCAACCCTAATAAAATGTACCTTGGATGTAAAGAAGACAATTATTTATAGTCTTAGTCCTTATGGATGCTTCCCAAATGTGCCAAAAATAATATCCATTAGGTGTATCCTTATTATTATGAGTTATGCAAAAAATCAGGTACTGCGTAACTACCCTTCAATGCCCAAATGTTAGGCATTCTTATATACTTAATAAATTCTCCAAATGCTTCTATTTGACTAGGTGGCGTACCTTTTTTGGCTATGACCTAGGAGGATCATTCATTTTATAGGACTACCCTTTACCAAGGACGAACGCCATTTATTGAAAGTACACATGTCCATACTAATGGTGTTCGATTTGACAAACACTATCATTAGTTCCTTCCAAAGGATTGTATTGTCTAACATTAATGCTATGTAGTTCTCTTAGCTCAAATGCTAATCCAACTTTAGTGAAGATTAAGGTAGTGTACGTAGTTTCATATTTTTCTATTTCCCTCATCATTTCAACTTCCATGTCACTTCAAGTTTTGTGTCTATTAAGAACCTTAGAATGTTTGTTGGTTTTTACATTTTTTAAGGCATGACTGTTGAGTTAGTTTTCTCTCTCTCTAAGGAACCCTTAATTTTTTTTTCTACTTTTATTGCCTTTGGAATTTTCCTCTGTTAATATTTTACTTTGGTTCTTCTTTTTCTTAGTGTTTTCTTGCGATTTCTAAATCAAATGGGTAATCTTCAACTTCTACAATATCTACTAGTCTTTCATTTCTAACCTTTCCTTTTCTTCTTTTTCTCGTAGAATTATGGTTTAGACTATTGAACAAGCACTAAGTAAACTTAGGAAGTACCATAGTTTTATTAGGGTTAGGGATTTGGAGCATTTTCAAACCCTATAGTAGATACCTGGTAGGTATCAACTATCAAGCTATTTCCCAAAGTAAAGGGCTACATATCATATTGATGCAAAAATTATGGTCATTTACTGTGCACAATTAGATGTAGGACTTTTCTTTCCTTTTCAACCTACACTTCTAAGTTTTCTCATTTCTTATTCAAATCCCTTATCCTAACTTCATTTGAAAGCCATTAAGATTTTATGAAGTTTAATTGAGATCTATCATGTGAAGGGTCGTACCCTTACCACTGCCCATATCCAGTATCCATATAGGGTTTCTTAAAGATCTAATGCACCTTTTTTAGCCTTAACTACTAAAGCAGGGTGCAAAGCAATTTTCTTCCTTTCTCTTTAAAGGATTGATTTGGAAAATTTTTTCTTTGTGTACCATTCTATGACTGAGTTAATCTCTCTAGGAAATTTATAAATAAACCTTCTGTCCTCCTTTTTTTTCATAAGCATAAATGATGGGAATTTATTATCCCTAATTATTGGCAAGTGTTTTAAGATTTAACCATCTTGTAGAATGTATGTGTCATTTTCTTCAAAATCGTACTAAAGCCATCGAGTTTCTTATTAGGAAGCTAGAGGGCGATGACTAGTCTAAATGGGAAGTCAAACCCCCAATCATAGCCTTAAGAAGAAGAAGGTTAAAGGTATATAACTCTTGCTTTTGCATTGTTATACGTTATTGATATCTATTAAATATTTTATGATGCAGATGAGATGGAGTTTTTAAAGACTGCTCATTTAGATCTTGATGCTGAGGAAGATGTTTTGAACTTTATTCCTTTAAGCACTAATGGTGAAACTATCATGGATATTGTCTCTATTCCTCATGCCAGGCTGACAGGGATCATGATCCAATAACCTCCGCCTCCTTCTTCCACTAAGAAAACTCCCCCTTATATCCATTCCAAAAATAAAGGCAAAAGGAAAAGTTATGGAGAAGGGAAAGATAGGGAAGAAGAGAAATAACCTTTTTATTATAGATGAGAGCAATTTTGAGCATTAGTAAGGGGGTCAAGAGAAGATAGAAGCTCTATAGGCCTTAGGGAAAAAGTGTTTGCACCCTAAAAAATGGTTTAAGACTAACCTTAATGGCACTGTCTAAAATTTTGCCATTTGTGATAAATTTTTGGACTTTTTCAATTTGCACCCTAATCGTTAAATGTGTTTAGGCATTCCTTCTACTGGCCTTGAACACACTGGTGATATATAACTTCTCTACGATCTATAGGTGCTTAAGGATAACAATATAATAAGACACACAACACAGGAGTTCTCTACTATAAGTGCCTATTTACTTGTGTGCTTGTTGTCTTTGGTTTTATTTGAATGCATATATGATTGTTATATTTTCAAATAGGTGGCTCATACTAGAATAATAGAGCTCTTAAAGGAGCATAAGTTGAAGTTGGCCAAGCTTCACCTCAATTATTTCGAGGAGGTGAAGGGTAAAAAACTCAAGGTTTTAGGGTTAGAGAAGGCCTTAGCTACGAAATAGGTAGATATGAGGTACAAGGAGGAACAACTAACAAAGAAGGATATCCGACTAAAGATCACCTATTCTGTTATACAAGGTTTGCATTGTTGTATGGAGGGTGTTATTATTGTGGGCAAGGTAAGGGAAGCAGAAATGTCCTCTTTTTTTCCTTAATTTGATTACCTATGGGCAAACTATGAAGAGGGTCCTAGAGCAAAATCAACTAGGGTTAGATCTTACTAAGTTAAAGCACATAGACTTAGGAAAAATATATGAAGCCTATGTCATACGTGCTAAAAGAGATATTGATGGGAAATTAGCCTTTGATACTCTGTCTCCCATTGTTAAGCTTCAACTAAATGAGAAAAACTACATGTTGAAAGAGACGATGGTTATAGGACCTAGAGGGGGTATCAGCTTCTGAAGCAAATTCCTCTAATGGCCAACTTGATGCATCCCTGTTAGGAATAGTGAAGGTCATTTCTCTGTCCACAATTTTGAAAGTAGGTGTTCAAGGTAGTGATGTTCCCTCAACTTTCACCTATTTGTTACGTGACCTAGGCCATTGCTTGGAACATATATTTTCTTAATTATGTCATGGTTACATTTTAATTAAATATCTCTTTTATTTACAACATAGTTAATTCTACCTAATGTCATCAAGTATGTGACTTGATAGTAAAACCTTTAAGTGTAAAGAATTATATTCTAACTTATCCCTAGTCAATTATTATTATTGGGATAATAATGAAAGATTGTTAGTATGTGTTTTGATTGATGACTATGTTTTACTAGATATGAATATGTGATATTAAGTCAAATACATAAATACATACTTAAGAGACATTATATTGGGAAAATAATGAAACACTGCTAGTATGTGTTTTGATTGATCACTATGTTTACTAGATATGAATATGTGATATTAAGTCAAATACATAAATACATAAAGAGGTTTTGATATTCAATAAAGGGAATGGTATGAAGAGTAAGGGAAAGGGAAAGAAAAAGGCTACAATGGACTTAAAGAAGCTTAAGCTTGACCCTAAGCCCAAATCTCTAAAGGAGCGACATTTCATTTTTATAATGAACTAGGTCATTGAAAGAGAAATTACAAGCTCTTTTTGAATGATTTAAAAAATAAAAGAGACATTCAAGTTACTACTCTAGGTATACACACTATAAAGGTCAATTTATCTACTTATGAATCCACTTCATGTGTATTAGATACTAGATGTGGATCTCACATTTGCAACAATGTGCAAAGTCTAAAAAGAATTAGATCTTTGGCCAAGGGCGAGGTGAAACTACGTGTTGCAAATAGAGCAAGAGTTGTTGCCTTAGCTATAAGAACTTATGAGTTAGATTTGCCTAATGGGCTTGTTTTTATATTAAATAATTATTATTATATGCTTACATTGAGTATAAATAATACTTTTGTGTATTGTTTGAACATGGAAGGTTTTGACTTTTTTTATTAAGAATAATAAATGTTCCATTTCCTATGATAACAAGCTTTATGATTATGCTCATCTATCAAATGATCTTTATGTCCTAAATCTTAAAAACAAAAATGTTGAGTCCATCTATAATATTGATACCAAGAAGCATAAATGTAATGACTCAAAATTGGATTATCTCTAACATTGTTTTTGACATCCTTATCATCATTCATTAGCACCCTCACATGAACATATTCATTACATAAATGAGTTGCAATGCCACATGAACATATGCATAGGATAAATGATCATTTAGATATGTGAATTTGATAAGCACGATAATGACACTTGCACCATTGCATTTGGGACACTTAAACATAGATGTGATGTTTGTATAGTTGCAAGGAAAATTATTATATCTTATATGCATGTTTTAATATCATAGGTAATGGTGTTTTAGAGCTTATTTAAAAGTATAAGGAGTATATGATGATTAGGAGATGGATAGAGGTAATGAAGGAGTGAACAATAGGAGCTAAAAGATGAATATTGAAATTCTAGCCAATAGTAATGAGACACCATGACTTTATCTTATTAGAATATGTTTACAAATTGAATTTTTCATCTTTAGTAGCACATTAGAGAGGAAAAATTTAAGGGGCAGCAAAATAAAGAAATAAAGAATGGAAGGAGTGGAAGAAGAAGAAGAAGAAGAAGAAGAAGAGAAAGAAAACTAAGCTAGCTAGGAGGAAACCCTAAGCTTTTCCAGTTTTCGCAAAAAGAGGTAAGTTATTTATCTTCTTCCCACATGAAATTCCTCTCTCATAGCATCTTAAACATGCATTATTAGTAAGAATTATGGAGTAATTTAAGGTAAAACTCATGTTTGGAGGTTGAAGCTTAAGAAAAAGAGAATTGATTATGTTGGTTTTATTGTTAGAGCATATTTTTGTCCCCACAATTTCGTAACACTATAAGAAGAATTAGGGAAAGCTTAAACCATGAAAGTTGTAGCTTTATGTCGCATCTAAATCATGTAAAATGGTTTTGCTTAATTTGGTGTGTGTGAAAAACTGTGGCTCCTTCATTAAGGTTGGTTCACAACCTACCAAAATCTCCTCAATTTGGTTGTTTTCATATATTTTGATGACATTATATGCTAATTAAGACAAAGTGAAAAATATGAAATTTGTAAGGTTATATCCCCTTTAAGTTCCTACAAAACAAATTTTCTTAATTTGTTATGTGGAAAGAGATATGGCTCACCTTATCAAACTTTTAATTTTGTTTTTCAAGAATTTGATGGCCACAAAATGAGAATTTAGTGTTTTTATAAGCTTAGAAGTTGTATATTTATGTCTATTCTATGTGTTTATAAAGTAGTTTTGCCAAATATATCATGGTTGATGAGATATTGACCTTTTATAGCGACTAATTCTCAATGTGTTGAAACCTGCTTACCTTAAGATTGGTTATTTGTTTTCGTGACTTTATAGACTGAATTAAGCAATGTGCAAAACCTGTTTATAAACCTGCTTACCCTAAGTGTTCCTTTTTGTGTTTTATAACTGTTTGAAAATCATTTTTGCAGTTAGATTTATACAATTGGAAATATTGCTAATATTGTAGCACTTGATCATATTGAGATTACATTAAAATATGGCAGAATTCATAAATTCATCATATTTTTTATAGAACTTATATTGGCCTCATCTTTGAATATGTGGTATAATTATGTACCTATCTTATTTACAAAAAAGAATTAGGTCATTTGGATAAACATAGCAAGAGTTATTATAGTTATAGCATAGCAAGGTCAGGCCGCCATACAAGAAAAATAAGATTATATACTTGATCCACTTGCGTGGAACATGAGCACAGTTGCATATCAAGTATGTAAACTCATTTTGACATATTTAGAATCGTTTATATATCAAAATTTTTTTATCTCAATACATTAAGGAAGTCTAAGTGCCAGGTTCAAACCTACCATAAATGTTGGTTGCATCAAAGGTGAGTAAAAACCATAATTGGATTCTAATGTGTATGTGTGATGATTTTATGATATGACTGTGTTCTATTACATGTATATGTGATTCAATTACGGCATTTTACATATGAATGCATGTCAAGTGAGACTTATATGATTTAATTATTACTTGTTGTACCATTGTGAATGAACACTTACATATGGAACTAAAAGCATGTTGTGACTGACTTGCTAAACACTTGCTAATCACCTGAAAAAGGGACCAATATGCCCTATTGTCACATGTTATTGATCAAATGATACACTTCTTATATGTTTTCCAAAAAAATCAAATGTCACTTGAACCACATGAATTCTCGGGAGTAGTATTTTGCCTTACAAGGTCATGACAAAATCGATTTATTGTATTTGCACTTGTATAGATAGTTCTATGTATCATGATGATACTTGGTTATTGGTTATGGCATAAGAATCTAATTATTATTTTTATTCATTGAGTCGTGACTCACTAAATTGCAATTATGTTTTTCAAATATTGAAGCATAAGGTTTGGGTATTTTAGAGCATAAAGTTTTATGTATAGACACATGGATCACATGTCATCCACTGAATTCCAACTTTGTATCTCTCTTTGCGTCATATACATCTACCTAGATAGGTATCAATTTGTGGTTACCAACATTAAGTAGATTAGCATATATGTATATCAAATACATATTGGATTATGTATGAATGATGAGTTAACCATTATGCATATGAATTTTTTGATATGAATGCCATAATCAGTAAATGAAAATGGTTGTTACAGTTTTTGGTATCTAAGAAGGGATAGGTTCCATATGGACATACATATGAACATGACATGACGTTTACACGATTATGCATTATCATATGTCTTATATGTCTATAGGGCATGAGCAGAGGGTTGTCATGGTAGTACCCATGAGTCACCAAGGAAATGGGGAGTCAGCCAATTTGCATTCCATAGAAACATCATACCAACCATTAAGGGATTAACCTGTTGACAGGGTAAGATCTCTTATACATTCTCATGCACAACACATATCTCATGTGCAACCATAATATTGAATTAGTGAACTAATAGTGCAGGGTCCAAAAAATCAAAGAAAAAAATATATGAAACATTAAGAAAATAAGGTGCAATTGACTTCAATAGTACCACAGATCCAACAATGGTAGAGACATGGCTAAAAAGAACATAGAAAGTTTTGAATTTGATGAAATGCACATAAGAAAAAAAGTTTGATTATGCAATGTTGCTATTACAAGGGAATGCATATGATTGGTGGGAAACCATTACAATGAGTGATGTCTAGCCTCCAATGCTTACACAGGATGATTTTCTTTGTGAGTTCAAAAATAATTACATGCTAAAAGTGTAAAATAATGATAGAAGAATGGAATTTCTAAATCTGAAGCAGGAGGAGATGATTATAGCCGAATATGAGGTAAAATTTAATCAATTATCTCATTATGCATCCCTCAATGGTGGCCACTGACAAAGACAAATATTAAAAGTTTGAAGAGGGGCTAAGATATGAGATCAAAAGTAAGATCACAATTACAAATATTGAAAGTTATACGAAGCTAAAAGTTGTTACAATTAAGTTAGAAAGATTAGAAAAAAAAAAAGGATAAAGCAACAAGTAAAAATAGGGCCTATTGAGTTTGTGGGAGATTTTAACAAAAAGAAAAGTAAACATGGAGATTATATGTCATCACTATCTAGTGCTAGAGGGTGGTTACTCTAGTTATAGAAGCAGGGAATTAAGATTTCATCTTATATAGGTAGAGGTCAAGGCCAAGTTATGCAACAACGACCCTCACATGTATGTTATGGCAGGTAGATATGGGTGATGTCAAAAACTGACTAGTGAGTGCTGCTTTTATGGGTCTTTTGATCATATACTTAGAGATTATCCTGAAAGATCTAGAATGTCAAAGGGGGTTGAGTAAAGTTACATCATAATCCATAGTTGAAGTTTCAAAACCAAGTGGAGAAAGAGTACTACTTGGTAGGGTGCAAAGATAGAGGTAGAGCAACCAAAGTTGGCTAAGTTATGTGCATATCAGAAGGTTGGAGTTCTAAACCCCTTGACAAAAGCTATAGTATTTGCCATGACTGGGCAAGAAGTCGTTGTTGCCTTAAAAGTGATCACTAGTAAAAATTTTCTCCATGATTTAGAAGTTGATGAATTAATTGATATTGGCTTCACGTGCATTCATTTCATAAAACATGGCATCACAATTATATAGTATCAACCTTTTAGTTTTAACCTATGTGTGAGTACTCCTTTGAGAGATGTGATGATTTTGGATAAAGTAAGTCATAATTGTGTGATTTGCATTAATAACATTGAGTTGAATGTTGATCTAGTTTGTTGCCACTTTATGAATTTGATCTGATGGTATGGACTAGTTGTCCAAATATCATGAAATAGTGAATTATTTTACTATTGAAGTTGTTTTGGGATCTTTAATCATTCAAGGTTGCATTTCAGGGGGACAGGCAAATTGTAGTTGCATGTCTAATTTATGCTATCAAGGCTTTTTGCATGATTAAAGGTAGTTATGAGGATTATTTGGCACATGTGGCAAACACAAGGTTCATAAAATGAATTACTTAAGTATATTCTGATGGTAAATGAGTTTTCAAATGTATTTCCAATTGACTTACCTAGTTTACCACTTAATAAAAAGATAGAATTCACAATCAAATTAGTCTTAGGAACAACATCGGTATTTATTCCACCTTATAGGATAACTCTAGTTGAGTTGAGAGAATTGAAAACCCAATTGTAAAAACTACTTGAAAAGGGATTCATCATACCTATTATGTCACCATGGGGTGATCTTATGTTATTTGTTAAAAAGAAAGATGAGACAATGAGGTTGTGTATTGATTATAGGCAATTGAATGAGGTTACTATGAAGATCAAATATCTTTTACCAAGGTTAGATGTTCTATTTTACCAGTTATAATGAGTGCAAGTGTTTTCTAAAATTAACTTGGAATAAAGTTATTATCAGCTCAAAATTTCAAACCCATATATACCAAATGCTGCTTTTCAAAACAGCTATAAGCATTATGAATTTTTAGTGATAACATTTAGTTTGACTAATGCACCAACTACGTTTATAGCTTTTATGAATAAAGTGTTTCAGCCTTACCGAGACAAATTTGTAATTACTTTCATTGATGACATACTGGTGTATTCAAGGAGCAAAAAAGAGAATATTATGTTGCAAATTTTAAAAGAAAAATAGTAATTTGCTAAATTAAGCAAGTGCGAGTTTTTGATTAACTATGTGGCATATTTTGCGCATGTAGTTTCTTAAAATGGCATAGAGGAGGATTCGAACAAAATTGAAGCAATAGTAAAATGTGAAACCCTAAAGAATGTTGTAGAAGTCTAAAGTTTCTTAGGACTAGCTGGGTATTATCACCGATTTATTGAGGACTTTTCACTTATAATTGCCCATTTGACTATGTTACTTTAAAAAAATGCAGCATTTCAATGGTCTGAAGTATGTCACGAGAGTTTGATGAATTAAAAGATAGATTGATATCTGCTCTAATGTTAGCCATTCCTACAGGTAATGAAGGATTTATAGTTTATAATGATGCCTCTCATCAAGGTTTGGGATGTGTTTTAATGCAACATGGTAAGGTAATTACCTATGCATCTAGATAATTAAAGCCTTTTGAATTATCTTACTCAAAACACGACCTAGAACTTGTTGTTGTTGTATTTACTTTGAAAATATAAAGGCATTACTTGTATAGAGAAACTTTTCAAATATTTACAGATCACAAGAGATTGAAGTATTTGATGAGCCAAAAAGAATTAAACATGAGATAAAGGCAGTGGTTAGAGCTACTAAAAGATTATGATTGCAACATTAAGTATCACCCAAGTAAGGCAAATGTGGTTATTGATGCTTTGAGCATAAAATTAAAAAGCAGTGTAGCTCATTTATAGGTATTTCTAGTATCTTATTTAGTTTAGTTACGAGATATGTATGTGGTACTAAATATGTAAAAGAATGGGGTATTGATTGCTACTTTTCAAGAAAGACCAATGTTGTATGATCAAATTAAAGAAGCATATGGCAAGGATCCAAAGTTACAAAGAATGATTGAAATGGTAAAACAAGGGAGACATATTAATTTTGATATTTGAAATGGTGCCTTGATATTAGGATCTCGTATTTGTTTTCCTAGTGTTAATAACTTATAAAGAGAAATCCTAGAAGAAGCACATAATGCTCTATATGCCTTGCATCCAGGACTGATGAAAATGTATAATACCCTTTGATCTCATTTTAGGTTGCCCAAAAAGAAGAAAAATATAGCAGCTTATGTTTCAACATGGTTGACTTGAGAACAAATTAAAATAGAACATCAAGCACCAGCTGGAAAATTAAAACCATTGATAATTTCAATATGAAAATGAGAAAGAATAACCATGGACTTTGTATATGTGTTATTAAAAACTTTGAAGAAGAATAATGTTATATGGGTGATCACTATTCGACTAACAAAGTTAGCTCACATTTTGGTTATTTAATAGGGTTGTTCACTTAAGCACTTAACCAAGAAATATGAGGATGAAATTATCAGATAACATGGCATTCAATGTACATTATATCAGATAGATATCCACAATTTACATCTTACTTTTTGGTCAGTTTGCAATAGGCTTTGGGTACTAAGTTGAGTTTCAGTTCTACTTTTCATCCTCAAACAGATGGGCAATCCAAAAAGACAATTCAAACACTTAAAGACATGTTTAGAGCTTATATGATAGAGTTCAAAGATGCATGAGATGAATATAGTACCTTGATTGAATTTGCTAATAATAATAATTATCATAACAATATACAATGGCACCATATGAAACACTATATGAAAGAAAATGTCAAAGTCTCTTGGGATGAAGAAAGGATGTTGGAAGGGCCAGAACTAGTGCAAGACACTATGGATAAGGTGAAGGTAATCAAAAGCAAACTTAAAGCAGCACAAGACCGATAAAAGAACTATGCAGACTAACATATAAGAGAAATGAAATATGAGGTAGAAGACAAAGTGTTCTTTTGAGTCTCACCATGGAGAGGAATAATTTAATTTAGAAGGAAAGGGAAACTGAGTTCTTGATACATAAAGCCATATGAGATACTAGAAAGAATTGGTCTATTGGCTTAAAGGTTAGCACTACTACCAGGGGTAGCTTAGATTCATAATGTATTTCATATAAGTATGTTGAGGAAGTATTGATCTAATCTAATACATATACTTAAAGATCCAACACATATACTTAGGGATCCAATAATAACAATTGCAGATTATGTAAGTTATGTTGAGGAACTAGTAAAGGTCATTGGTTAAAAGACAAAACATTTACAAAATTAAGAAATCCATTTGGTTAAGATGTTATGGAGAAACCACAAGCAAGAAGAGGCTACATGGGAAACCAAAGAGAACATGAAATAACAATATCCACATATGTTTACAGGTATTGAATTTCAAGTATGAAATTCTTCATAAAAGGGAAAGAAATGTAATATCCCTATCCTTATTCATTAGCACCCTTATATGAACACATTCATTGCATAAATGAGTTGCAATCTCATATGAACATATAAATTGGATAAATGAACATTTAGATATATGAATTTGATAGGCATAATGATGACACTTACACCATTACATTTGGGACACTCGAACATAAATGTGATGTTTGTGTAGTTGCATGGAAAATTATTATATGTTGTGTGCATATTGTATCATCATAGATAATGGTGTTTTAAAGCCCATTTAAAAGTATAAGGAGCATATAGGGATTAGGAGATGGGTGGAGGTGATGAAGGAGTGAAGAAGAGGGACTAAAAGAGGAATATTGAACTGAAACACCATGATTTTGTCTTATTAGAATAAGTTAGCAAATTGAAATTTTCATCTTTTAGGAGCATATTAGAGAGGAAAATGTGAAGGGCAACAAAATAAAGAAATAAAGAAAGGAAGGAGAAGAAGAAGAAGAAAACTAAGCTAGCTAAGACGAAACCCTAAAAGTTTTTACTTTAACTAAATGAGTTAAGTTAATTTATCTTCTTCCCATATGAAATTCCTCCCTCATAACATGCTAAACATGCATGATTAGTAAGAAGAGCTCATGTTTGGAGGTTAAAGCTTAAAAAAAGAGAGCTAATTATGTTGGTTTAGATTTTAGAGTAGATTTTTATACCTAATATTTAATAATGCTAGAAGAGTAATTAGGGAAAGTGTAAACAATGAAAGTGGTAGCCTTATGCTTCATCTAAATACATGTGGAACAATTTTACTTAATTTGATGTGTGTGAAAAACTATGGTTCCTTCATTAAGGCTAGTTTGCAACCTATCAAAATCTCCTCAATCTAGCAGTTTTCATATATTTTTATGACCTTATGTGTTGATTTAGTCAAAGTAAAAAGTATGAAAATTGTAGGGCTATATCCCCTCTACATTCTTTTAAAATAGTTTTGCTTAATTTGTTGTGGAAAGAGATATGGCTCATTAATTGTGATTGACCTTAAACCTCATTAGACTTTTAATTTTGCTTTCTAAGAATTTGACGGACCTAGAATGGGAATTTATTGATTTTCCAAAAATTAAAAGTTGTACATTTATGTATAGTCTACATGCCTATAAAATATTTTTTCCAAATGCATCATGGTTGATAAGATATTACTCGTTTATTGTGATTGATTCTCAATATATTAAAACCTGCTGACCTTGAGATTGACCATTTGTTTTGGTAACTTTATAGATTGAATTAGGTAATGTGCGAACATGAAAAATGTTCCTTTATGTATTTTATAACTAGTTGAAAATTAGTTTTACAATTGTGTTTATACAATTGGAGATATGACTAATATTGTAACATCTAATCAGACTAAGATCACCTTGAAATAGGGTAGAATTCATAAATTCATCATATATTTTTGTATACCTCATATTAACATATTCTAAGAATATGTGGTGTCATTATGTGTCTAGTTAATGTATAAAAAATAATTAAGTCATTTTGATAAATATAGCAAGAGTTATTGCAGCTATAACATAGTACTTAACCCACATGCATGGAACATGAACATAGTTAAGCATAGTTGCATATCAAGTATGTAAACTCATTTTGAAAATTTTCTAACCATGTATATATCAAATTTTAGGATCTCAACACACTGAGCATGCCCAAGAGAAAGGTTCAAACCTACCATAAAGGTTAATTGCATCAAAGGTGAGTAAAAGCCATAATTGGATTCTAATGTGTATATGTGATGATTTTTTAATATGATTGTGTTCTATTACGTGTATATGTGATTGAATCGTGACATTTTACATGTGAATACACATCCAGTGAGACTTATATGATCTTAATGATTACTTGGTGTACCATTATGGATGAACACTTTCTTATGGAACTAAAAGGATGTTTGTGATCGCCTTGCCAAACACTTGCAAATCACTTAGAAAAAGGACCAATATGTCCTATTGGCATATGTTATTAATCAAATGATTCACTTGTTATATGTTATTCTTTATTAATCAAATGATTCACTTGTTATATGTTGTTTTACAAAATCAAATGTCACTTGAATCACATGAATTCCCAAAAGTAGTGTTTTACCTTGCAAGGTCACTATAAAATCAATCTATTACATTTGCACTTGCATAGACAATTCTCATACTAGTAATGTATTATAATGATATTTGGTTATTGGTTGTGCCATAAGAATTTAATTATTATTTTTATTCATTGAGTCACAACTTACCAAATCGCAATTATATTCTTCATATGAGGCATAAGGTTTGGGTATTTTGAAGCATAAAGTTTTATGTATAGACACATAAAGTACAGGTCGTTGGATGAATTCCAACTCTCTGTCTCTCCTTGTGTTATGTACATATACCTAGATAAACATTAGTTTGTGGTTACCAACATTAAGTGGGTTAACATATATGTATATTAAATACATATTGGATTGTGTATGAATGATGAGATAACCTTTATGCATATGAATTTTTGGATATGAATGTCATGATCAGCAAATGAAAATAATTGTTACATTGTCATTTCAACCACATAAATAAGAAATGGATATCAAAGCTCCAATTACATGGACTTTTGAATTCATTTGATTATAAATCATTTGAAATAAGTGAATCTCATTTATTGGATAAAATGAGTAAGGCCCTTTTCTTAGGGCATAGTGAAAGGTCTAATGACTTATTGGGCCTAGTACATACTGATGGATGTGGACCATTAAGTTCAAATGCTAGAGAAGGTTTCTAGTACTTCATCACTCTCACAGATGAGTATAACAGATATGACTATACCTATCTTATGAAAAATAAATCTAAATCTTTTGAAATATTCAAAAGTTTCAAAAATGAACTACAAAACCAACTTGGTAAAAATGTTAAAATACTTCAATCAAGTAAAGGTGGTGAATATTTAAGCCAATATTTTATTGATTATCTTAGAGATTGTATGATAATCTCACAACTAACTCTACTAGAAACAACACAAAGGAATAGTGTATATGAATGAAGAAATTAAACCTTATTAGGCATGGTTCAATCTATGATGAGTAAGACATATCTTCCAATCTCTTTGTAAGTGTATGCTTTGGAAACTATTGTGTACATATTAAGCAGAGTTTCATCTATGGCAGTTGAAAAGACACCATCTGAGAAATGGACTAGGAAATCTCCCAGTTTGACTTTTCTAAAGATTTGGGGTTATGATGCTTATGTGAAGCATCAAATTTTAGATAAATTAGCACACAAACCAAACTAATGCTATTTTGTGGGATATTCTAAAGAAACTAAAAGATACTATTTCTATAATATTTTTTAGAACAAAGTGTTTGTTGCTCAGAATGGTGTCTTTTTTGAAAGAGAGTTCATTTCTAAAAAAACCAGTGTGAGTAAAGTCCAACTTGAAGAAATTCGAGAACCACGAGATAATGTTGAACTACCTATGAAATCTCAACATGATTCACAAACAATTGTTAAACTTGTACAAGTAACACAATCTCCAATAAGGTCTATAAGAACACGTCAGATACTTGAGAGATATGGATTTCTCTTAACTAACAGTAAAGAAGTGTTACTTGTAGACCAAAGTTAGTCCAAATCCTATTCAAAGGTTGCAGATAGTCCAAACTCTAAGAAATGGCTAGAAGCCATAAAGTATTAAATGCAATCCATGTATGATAATCAAATATGGACTTTGATTGATATGTCTGATGGTTCAAAAACTATTAGGTGCAAATGGGTTTTTAAAAAGAAATTGACAAGGATGACAATGTGCATACTTATAAAGCAAGATTGGTTATAAATGTTTACAAGCAAATATATGATACACATTATGATGAAACCTTTTTCATCAGTTGCTATGCTTATATCCATTCAGATTCTCCTTGCCATAACAACATACTATAATTATGAAATATGGCAATTGGACATCAAAATATTAATACTGAGAACTTTAAAAAGGTTTATAAGCTTCAAAGGTCCATTTATGGATTGAAGCAAGCTTTTTGGAGTTCTTCATTTTGATAAAGCAGTTAAGGAGTTTGTTTTCATCCAAAATGAAGATGAACCTTGTGTTTAAAAGAAGGTTAATGGTAGCATAATAGTTTTCCATGTGTTATATTTTAATGACATATTACTCATTGGAAATAATATCTCTACTCTATAAAATGTTAAATTAGGGTTAGAGATTATTTTTTAATTAAATACTTAGGTGAAGCCACCTATATCATAGGCATTAATATCTATAGGGATAGATCTAAAAGGTTTATTCGTCTAAGTCAGAGTATGTGAATTAATAAGGTACTGAATAGGTTCTATATGCAAGATTCCAAGAGTGAATTGTTTCTAATGTCTCATGGCATAATTCTTAGAAAGACTCAGTGTCCATAAACACAAGATCAACTATAGTACATAAGTAAGATTCCATATGTTTCTGCTATTATATCTATCATGTATGTCATGTTATGTACTCGTCCTATTGTCTCATGTGACTTAATACAGTGAGTAGGTACCAGTCAGATCTAGGTGAAAGTCACTAGACAACTGTTAATAATATCTTTTATTGGACTAAGAGGGTTAATCTTAGGTATAGGAACTCTTTTGATCTTGACAAAGGAGATTGATAGTTATTAGTAGTTTATTTAAGTGTTTTTTTGCAGAAATTACATCAAGTGAAATTGGATGGAGCTCTTAAACTCTAAGTTGACTTCTAAATCATTATCGTAATCTCAGATTTGCGACTGTAATCCATGTGAACACTTGCTAGAAATCAGACAGCCAAAATTGCGGAGCCATTCTCGACCGTGACTCTCCCAAAGGAATGAGTCCAAAAATGGCAGATTGATTCACGGTCTTTGTAGCGTCAGAGTCACTACCACGATTTTTAAAAAGTCTCAGGAGGGAAACAAGTTCACAACCAAAGCTTGACAAATATCCCGAGTGACCGTTGGAAGACAAAAATCGCGAAGAGAACTTGTTGGTAGTGACTACGATTCATGAAGTCGAAGATGCAATTTATGACGGACAAATTCGTGTCTTAAGTCACGACCTGCATAAAGAAATTCACGATCGCTACTTTTGTTAGCAGAAGAAATACAACAGCTATATTTTCCTATGAACCAATGGCAAGAAGACATATGGACTAGCCATTAGACATATAGGGGGTTTTCCACAGCAAGTTTTGGCTCTCGTATGAAAATTTGGAATTCGCGACCATAAATGAGCAGTAGCGACCATGACTTCAGCTTGATAAGCAATTAATGCATAATCTATCTAGGATACCTTTAAGATTTTATACTAGTTTTATTGCAACGTCTCTTCGGTGGGTAGAGGCTATAAATACCTCACCAAACAAATGTAAATAAAAGAGAATTGATAACTTTGTAACCAAAACTCTTGCAATTTTACTACTCAATCTTTTCTATTTTTTAGAGATTGTTTGGTGCAAGCATAAACAACATTTGTAAAGGTTGTAGTGTGAGCCTATAAAAATAGTAAGAGATGTTGTTGTGTGAGCCTATAAAAACACAAATGTAAAGGTTATTGTGTGAGCCTTTAAAACACAAGTGTAAAAGTATGGTGTGAGCTTGAAAATACCATTGGTAGATAGTGGAAAACCCAATTGCTAAAAATTAGAGAGTGGACATAGGGTCAATTATACCCGAAACACTATAAATCTTGCGTCTACTTTCCACTCATTCTCTTCCCTATCTTCTTATTTTAATTTTTATACACCAATTCAACCTGCCTTATTGGTGCCTAAGGCCAATAAGTTGTATCAAAGCCAAAACACTCAAACAAACCTTCATTAGTGAGTAAAAGATCATGGCACAATAGGGAACCCACTCATACCTTAAGCCTTACTTTCATGGTTTCGACTATACTCATTGGAAGTATAGAATGGAAATCTACCTTGGCACAAATGTGGTAGACCTTTAGGATGTGGTTGTCAAAAAATGGAAACCACCTACTAAAGTAGTGGATGGAATTGAAAAACTTATCCCAATAGAGGAATGGGTTGAAGCTCACTAGAGATCCAATGGCAAAAACATTAGAGCAATGGTCATTCTTCTAAGCTCTCTCTCTAGAGAAGAGATTAGAAGAGTGCAACATTATCAAACTGCATATGCCATTTGGAAGACTCTAGAGAACTATCATGAAAGCACAACTCTAGTCCAATCAAGTCGTTTGGAGATGTATGTCACTAAATGGGAACTCTTTATGATGAAGGACAATGAGAGCATCATAGAAATGACAACTAGGCTCTTGTCTATTGTCACCAACATGAAGAAATTTTTAAGAGCTCACACTAACTATGAAGTAAACACAAAAATCCTCAAAACTTTTCCTCTAGATAAATTTGGTACTAGAGTTTGTAGTATACAAAAGTCCAATCTAGAGAATGGAAAGGATCCAACTGACGTGTTGATAGGCGAACTCTTGACTCATGAGTTGGCCTTGCAAAAGTATGAACAAATGAAGATGATAAAAGACCAAGTAAATAAACAAGAAAAGGAAAGAAGAACTCTAGCTCTTAAGTCTTTAACAAAGGAGAAGGAGGTAGAAATAACCTCAAGTGATGAAGAAAGTGGCAAGGAATAAGAGGATCTAGCAATGCTCTCTAGAAGGACAAAGGAGTTGATCAAGAGAAGAAAAGAAAGAAAAGGCTTTAAGAAGACAACTCCTAGTCTAAGAGAGAAATCTAACGAAGTCACTTGCTATGAATGTGGCAAGCAAGGGCACATCAAGTATGATTGTCCCAAATTAAAGAACAAGAAGAGATGGGACAAGGAGAAGAATAAGAGTTTTCCAGCCACTTGGGATGATAGCTCAAGTGAAGAAGAGGAAGAAGGAGAAATTGCCAATATTTGCTTCATGGCATAATAAAACTCTACTAATGAAGTAAGTACTTCTTCTCATTCTCATTCTGATTTTGAATTTGATGAGATAGATGAAGAGCTTCTAGAAGCTCTAACCATAAGATGTGACAAATACAAGATAGAAATGAAATCTTACAAAAGAAAATGTCAAAAGCTAGAGGACGATTATAAATCCCTCCATGACATTGTAAGAGAATTGAGAGCATCTAATGATGAGCTCAAAAAATCAGTGGATAGTTTTTCTCTTTCATCTTTTTCTATGTCTTTACTTAGAAAGGAGAATAACACTCTAAAAGGAGAAGTCATTGAGCTTAGAAGCTCCATCTCTAAATTCCATAAAGGAAAAGAAGCCTTGGACATTGATTGTATCGCAAAGACCTTCACTAAGTAGATATGGTCTAGGCTTCAATGGAGCCTCTTCATCAACTCCAACCACCTTTGTTAGATCTTTAAAACCTCAAACATCAAGCATTGAGGTAATTGGGAAGAAAAGTGCTCTTAGCACTAAGCCTCCAAAGCCTAAAGGCAAAAGGAAGGCTCTCTTAAGCTTTAGAGCCAAGACTCAAAGAGGTAACCATGCCTATATGTACAATAAAAAGTATGATCATTCTCATAAAAAATTATCTACTCCCATTCATCATATATGTTTATGCATGCATTCAAATGACCAAGATATGAGAAGGCCTCCTATTCATACTAGATTTGTGCATTAGAGAAAGGCTCTTAAGTCTAAACTCCAATGCCATTATTGCATGAGATTTGAACACATTAATATTCATTGTTATATTAGGAAGGATCACCCCAAACTAGAGGACCCTTAATCTTCCAACCCCTAAGGACCCAAGTATGCTTGGGTACCTAAGAAAAGGTAACTTATTATTATTGTGTAGGGGCATGTGGCAACCACCAAATCAAGCAATTGGCATATGGATAGTGGATGTTCCAAACACATGACAAAAAATATAAGGCTATTCACAACATTGAAAGAAAAAGAAGATAGAGATGTCACATGTGGTAACAATGCCAATGGTAAGGTAATTGGCATTGGAACCATTGGAAAGAATGGGTGCTCTTTAATTGATAATGTTTTTTTAGTTAGTGGCTTATAACATAATTTGTTAAACATAAGTCAATTGTGTGACAAAGGTAATAAAGTCACCTTTGATCCTAGGGAATGTCGAGTCACCACTTTAATGGATGATGAGGCTATTTTCAAGGGTGAAAGGAAAAGCAATACCTACTCAATTGACTTTGAAAATTTGGCTAACCAATCTTTTAAGTGTCTTATGTCTATAAGCAATGAAGCTTGGTTGTGGCATAGAAGGCTTGAACATGCAAGCATGGATGTGACATCCGTATTCATATTTGCTCTGATACCACTAAACTGTAACGACCATGTTCATTTACAAAACTCATACTATTCATGTCCATAATCTGTAATGCTATAATTGGTACCTATCAGAGCACTCAACATCCGGGATTTGCTCGTCAGCTCCACGATGTCATACACATCGGGATTTACACGTCTACCCCACGTATGCTTAAGTCGTCTATGATACCAAAACTGTAACATCTAAATTCATTTGTCAAACCAATAACTGTGATACCTATTGTTCTCATTTGTAAATCATCTTTGATACCACAAATTGTAATGCCACAATGTGGCTACAGCTGGTCCCTATCAAAGCACTTAACATCTAGGATTTGCCCGTCGGCCCCGCGATGTCATACACATCAGGATTTACATGTCTAGCCCGCGTGTGCTTGAATCCTCTGATATCACCAACTGTAACTATCGTCTTCAGCTGCAAATCATGGCATTTCATGTTCATAAATTCATACACATTAAGGTTTATTCATCATACATATATAATCCCATATGTATTTAATGTACACATGTGTTAACTAATGTCAGGACCAATGACCATAACTAGTTCCTATCAAATGTATGTACATGACGCAAGGAGAGAGAATTGGAATTCAGTCGACGACCTGTGTTCCATGTGTCTCTATGCAAAACTTTATGTACCAAAGTGTCCAAACTCTATGTTTCAGTATCTGAAAAATAATTGTGATTTGGTGAGTCGCGACTCAGTGAATAAAAACAATAATCAAATCCTCATGGCATAATCCATAATCAAATATCATCAAGATCCATTGCAAGTATAACAATTGACTATGCAAGTGCAAATGCAATAGCTTTGTTTTTGTCGTGACCGAGCAAGGCAAACATTGCTCCCAGGATATTCATGTGATTCATGTAAAATATGATTTCGGACCTATTGGTCCATCTTCCTGTAATTTGCAAGTGTTTGATAAGTCGGTCACAATACCCCTTTTAGTTCCATATGCAAGTGCTTATTCACAAATGATATGCCAAGTAATCGTTAAGAGCATTTAATTCTCACTTGGCCTGTATTCCCATGTAACATGTAACAATTCAATCATATATGCATGTAATAGAATGTAATCATATTATTCCCATGTAACATGTAACAATTCAATCATTCTCACTTGACTTATATTTTCATGTAACATGTAACAATTCAATCATATATACATGTAATAGAACATAATCATATCATACAATTATCACATACACCCATTGTATCCAATTATAGTTTTTACTCACACACATTGAATCCAATTGTTGTTTCTACTCACACACATTGAATCCAATTATGATTTTTACTCACACACATTGAATCCAATTATTTACTCACCTTTTGATGTGCCCAACCTTTATGGTAGGTTTGTTTCTCTCTTTAGGACTTCCTCAAAGTGTTTAGATCTCAGAATTTGATACATACATGGTTACAAGTATGCCAAAATGATTATGAATGCTTGGTGCATGATCCATGCAAGTGGACCTATGTTTATGCATATTTTCCTTATATGGCGGCCTGAGCTTGCTACACGGTCACAACAATAACTCCTGATATAATTATCCAAATGGCTTGATTCTTTTTCTCAGACAAACCAGACATATAATGGGACAACATATTCAAATTTTAGGCTAATATCAGATACACACAAAATGTGGTCAATTTTTAAATGTTGCCCTGTTACAGTGTCCTCTCAGTCTGAGTAGGTCTTACTCTCTTGGGTGTATCTCAAACTGTACTAGTCCAATTGCAATAATATTCTACCATTAGTTACAAAACATATAAATGAACATTTTCATGTTTTACTCATTATCCAGTTCAATCTATAAGGTCACCAAAACAAAGGACCAATCTCGGGGCAAGTAGGTTCATAAC
>CATIWR010018258.1:0-84455 GCA_949677035.1 Omphalea diandra | reverse complement strand
ATGGTTATTCCTTGTTGTATGAATAACTCAATTGCTTCTTTAAACCTTTTGAGTCTTCCCCTTGTGATTGGGCCGTGGAGTTGAAGCAGATCTTTGGACTGGCCTTGGATATTTGCATCAAATCCATTGGCCATAATTAGTCAAAGTTGGAATAAAAAAATATTTTTATGATAATGTAGCTTAAAAATATTATTTTACCTAATTGCTTTCTTTTCAAAACCAAGAAGAGCCAGAAATAAGAAAGGAGATGAAGAAGGATTTGATGATTGAGAGTAATAAAAAGAAACAGGAATGAGAAAAGAGATGAGCGGAGGAAAGTATTGATAACAAAGAAAAGGAGGGGCCGATCAAAAAAAAAAAAAGTTTTTCAAGACATATCATCATAAAAAAATTATTTATTTATTTTAATTTTGATTAATTTTAGTCAATAAATTAAAATTATAATCAATTTCAAACTAAAACATAATTGTAAAGTTTAAAATTTATAATTTAAATTATAAATTAATGCAAAATTTTTAATTTCTCAAATCATTAAATCTTTTCAACTTAATAGGAATTGAAATGAATTACAAAGGAAGCAGAATTCTATACAGTCAAAAAATTTATCACCTTCGGTGACTTTAATTATGACTAAGGGTGCTTTTTCCGATCGTCGGCAGCCACATATTGCGAGTTTGACCGGCAATAATTGGTTCAAGCTGTTTGATAGAATGCAAAAAATCAAGAGCTGCTTTCTGTAGGGTCCCCTATAACTTTTTTTTTTTTTTTTTGAAAAAAAAAATGTTTTAGAGTTGTTTCTTATAAACTGATTGAACTATATTTTAACTATTTATATTTACTTACCTTATTTAAATTCATTAGAAATTAAAAAAAAAAACATCTCAAAAGTTAATTTTTATAATTTATTTTTTAATTAAAAATAGTAAATAACGTCGCATATAAATGTTTTACTAACCATGTGTAATGAAATGGCAAATGGAAGCATTTAATTGCCCTTTTGTTCTGATGGGACGCAACCAAAGAGACCTATCATGTCGTCAATAAAGAACAATGTACGTTCGGTGAGCCAACTTTCTTGAATTATCCATAGCTTTTGGTGTGTGCATAATTATTTATTGATTTATTCATCAACCTGAGGCAAATAAAAGTCTTTTCTTTTATTATTGTATAAATTTTAATTTTAACATACATTGTAAGATAAAGATTCCAGTGCTTAAAATTTTTTAGTCCAACACCAAAGATTTATTTAGATTTATAAATCTAAATTTTAGACCTTCAATAAATATTTTCAAATTAGACTAAATTTACATATATAACTATGAAATATATTATTTTATATTTTTATAACTATAAATTTAATATTTATATAAATTTTTGTTTTATTTTTTATTATCTTTTTTTGAGGATTATATATATAACAAATAATTGTTCTTTTTATGCGATATTTATTCCTTCTTGAATTCTTGAAATTGTTGAGACTTTTTTGATAAAGATATTTGATTTATCAATGATATTCAAATTATTAAACTCGTTTAAAATTATGGAAGAGTCAATATGATTAATAATAATCACTAAATAGAATATATTTTTCATTGAATTATAATCTCTAATATTATATCATTTTAATTTGAATATCAAAGACATGATCTATTATTTAAATATTTTTACATATCTTGGTATTCTATTTTGTCATTATCTTTATAAATTATATCCATATTTTTCTGAAATTTATTTTTTAATAACTATCTAATAGTTTTTATTTTCATTATCAAAATGTTATACATATTAGACAATAAATAGGACAAATTGAGTTATTTTAAGTCCGAATCATCTATGTTTTTAAATTAAAATTTATAGGAAATTTGAATTAATTTTAGATCAATATGAGTCAAATTAATTCAAAATTTGTATTTTTATATAAAGAAACTTCTCTTAGTATTCTTTTAAAAAATTAATTATTTTTATTAATATAACTCCAGTCATTTCATATATTTTTGAAGTTAATTGATTATATTTGTGTGTACTAACAAATGAAAATAATTTTTTTTTTAAATTTAATAAATTAAATTATTTTAAAATTTAATACTAATAAAAGTTGCATGTCACTTCAAATCGAATAAAGATTATACAAATAACGTATGAATCCAAGAATAGCGAGAGGCTATGTCACTGAAATTATCTTTTCAAATATATAATTTATTTAAATATATATAAAAATAAATAAATAATTTCATAAAAAGTTTTATATTTAAAAATAAAAATATATATAATTTAATATAATTACTACTACTAATTTATTTTCATGTATTATATGATTATAATAATAAATTCACTTAATATATTATTTAAATTAATAAATTCATAAAAAAATTGATGTCAAGTAAATATTTAGTGTCATAATTAGTTTAAACTCACTAAAAAATAACTATAATTAGTTGAATTTTAATGAATTAAATAAAAATTGGCGTAAACAAAAAATTAACAAGGCTAAAAATAGAGATAGGGATTTGTAAAAAAATAAGTGATTACATATTTTTAAGGTTGTATAAAAAAATTAAATGATTTCATAAAAAAATTAATTAAGTTAATTATATATTTTTAATATTGTATAAAAAAGAAGTTAGTATCAATATTTTTTCAAATTGCACAAAAAAAGACTTTTAAAATATATATTTGGATAATTTCTACTATTTGTAAAAGTAAGAGTCTCTAAAACGAATAAATTTTATATTTAATTTAAAAAAGAAAAAGATAAATACTACTTTAAAGCGGGCCCCCTTACCATTACACATAAATAACGGTGGCAGACAACGACAAGACAAGTGACTGTGGCTGATAAAACATTTCGAGGCGGCTAAGAGGCGTTGGGGCAAGATGCTTGGCGGTACTTAACATCAAAGTCAACAAAGCAAAAGTTACTACTTATTGGATCATTAGCCATCAAAGCTGCCACGTGCTTGTTGTTTTGGGGGAATGTTAATTTACTAAAATGACTTGGAATGAAGGTCCATTTTTTAAATGTCATTAAAATGATATAGTTGTTATTATTAATTATAAATTACTTTAAGGATATATTATAATTAAAGATTATACACTATCCTTTAGTATGAAAAAAATAGAAACTATATATGCAAATATCTAAAAGGTTTATTGACCTTTAAAATTAATTAATCTTTTTAATTTTGATAAAATTAGTTAAAATTAAAATTTGTTTAGCAAATCCAGCTAAAAATTTAAATTAATCAAAATAAAATAATATATCACGCAAAGTGATAAATCGGTTGACATAAATTTTTTTAAAAAATAGTAAAATCAGTTAATATTAGTTACTAATATTAATTAATATTATTTTAATTTAATATTTTAATGTGATACATTATCTTATTTTGATCAATTTGAATTTTGATTAGATTTATCAAAATTTTATCAATTTTGACTAATTTTCTAAAATTAAAAAAATTGATTAATTTTACAAAAACTCAAAAATATTTAAATTTTAGGAGCTAATAAACATATGTAAAACATATAAATATTTGCACACAGTAAATAAGACTATAAGTACTACAACAATGGATCACGAATAATCCTAGAAGAATAATGGATATCTATAACCTAACTTTATTAGTAAGCTAGCTATAATGTATAGTTACATAATCTTAATTGTATAATAATTATAATATGTAAATGATTCATAGTCTAATGATAAGGATGATACCTCAAGATCTTTTGAGGGCTTGGATTCGAACTCTATCAAATGGTGAAGATCCTTTTATAAAGGAGTTATTATAAAATTTCTCCTCTTTCACTAATAATTAATTACTGACTCACGGCGGCTCCATTGGCAACACTAACTACACCATATCGTCTAAAAAAAAATAATTGTAATCAAGTAGAAATTTAAGATAGAGTTGGAAATATTGGCTTTTGGTGAGTTCAAAATGTAAATTATAATAATAATAATAATAATAATAATAATAATAATAATAATAATAATAATAATAATAACTGAGTTTCATAAATTGAAAAAAATGGAAAAAATTACATTGAAAAAGGAATTAACTAAATTCCATTTATAATGGATGATTTGAAAGACAATTCAATTACGAGCACCTCTTTTGAGATACATAAAAAAATATATATATATTATAGATTTTTTAAATATAATATAGTTAAAAATTGTCATTGATAAAATTTTCAAAATATAAGCTTTTTGAAATTAAATTTTTTATTCATAAAATTCATATTGAAAAATACATAATCAATTAGGAAAGAGAATCTCTTTTATTTTTATTTGAAATCAGATTTTTTCAATAGTAATGTCAAACATGCTCTATAAATTTATAGAGCATGCTTGACATTACTATTAGAAAAATCTAATTTTGAGATAAAAAAAATAAAAGAATAATTTTCTCTTATTTGATTATAATTTTTGAATATAAATTTTACAAGTAAAAAATTACTATTGATAAAATTTTCAAATATGAGTTTTTTTTAAAATCAGATTTTTTAGTTATGAAACTCATATTAAAAAAATATATAATGAGAGAGAATTTTTTGTATTTTTTATTTCAAAATAAGATTTTTTCAATAGCAATACGAAACATACTCTTAAAACTTTTAAGATTTGATTTTTTTTTTCAAATTAAGATTTGCTTATAATCAAAAGAGATATTTTTTACTGAATTAAAAACTTAACTTGAATTTATGTTAAAAAAATTTATCTAAACTTTACGAAACTCGAAATAAAATTTGAAATGACTTGAATTTGAAATTATTTAAAAAATTTTAAGTCAAATTTGATATACATATCAATTCGAACTTAACTCTATCCAAATTAATCTTATTTAAATTATTAAATATTTAAATTTATTTTAAAAAATTAAAAATATAAATGATGCAATTCGATCTAATCTAAAATCTGAAAAAAAAATAATGTATTGATTTGATAACTTAATCTAATTTAACCATAATACAAAATAATTCAATCTACAAAAGACGTAATTCAAAAATTGATTCAATCTAAAAATAATATCACTTAAAATTTTTCAACTTAATCCGTTTGATTTGATTTATTTAATATTTTTATTTTGCAATAATCAATCAATTTTGGAGACTTCCTAATATAATTATACTTGTGCCAATATTTTAAAATTAGATTAGAGATTAAATTGATCAGTTACCTAGTTCTTAATTCGACTAATAGTTATTATTTAAAAAGATATTTTAAAATACTTAAAATAAAAATATAATATAATAATAAATATTTTAATATTAATATAGTTTTTTAAATTTTTAAATTTTTATAAAATAATATAATTTTAAATTGAATCGATTTAATTAAATTTTTTATTTTTTTATTGACTTTAATATTTTTAATAAATTAATTTTTATATTAATATTAAATTAAATTATTAATTAATTTTTAATTTTAATGATTTAACAGATTTGGTTTGAAAACATTTTACACGGAGGGGGAAAAAAAATGCGCAGCCATAACGCCACCCGTCTCTGTAAGCCCAATAATTGTTTTTTTTTTTTTTTTAAGAATAAGCCCAAGAATCTTGTTTATCATAAGATGTAACTTTGTGTCCAGAAGAATCCACCGACTTTGCATCCTCGTTCTTTAGAACACTTGGCATAAAGGAAGATGCAGACCAACAGAATGTCCGTTTTTATATTACGTTTCCTCTGTTTTTTCCTGGAAATAACGGTTTATAAAACAAAAAGACAGAAAAATTCAAGTAGAGGCAATTGAATTTAGGGGATATTTTACAATTGAATTTTTCTTCTTACGTATTAGAAAATATAATTACGACTTAATAAATTTGACTTAATTATAAATGATAAATACTCTGTTAAGTTCTTCTTTTCGCTCTTTCTTTCTTAATAAGTACCACTTTTTTTCATATATTTTAAATTTTTTTAATGATTATAGGCAAATTTTGTCAATGGAAGCATCCATATCACTAGACTTGTTAGCTTTTAATAAACTATTATTTTCAATTTGTGTCGCTTTTTATATTTTATTAATTATTAAGAAAATATGAATCATTTAATCCATTATTAGATATGCGGTTTAAATCATTTGTAATTTATTCCTTTTTTTAGTGTGAGTTTCTTTTTGTTTTAATCTTAATAATTTTCATATTTATCGATATGGTTCAAATAATTTTTATATTTTCTTGTTTTGATAGATTACATAGTTCTAAATTTAGTAGTATGAGCGAATCTCTTTCTAAAATATTTTGATTCTGTTATACATAAAAATTTGAGTGCTTTTGGTGGATAATTTATTATTATTTTTTTCAATTGGTTTCATTCAAATAAATTTATGTAATTGAAATAATTACAGAGTAATATCAAACTCTATCAACACAATTAAAAATTGTCAGAAAAAACTACTATAAACTAAACACTATATTTATATTAAAACATATTAAATTTAATATATAAATAACAAAATTCATGCTTCAAAAAAAAAAACAACGTTTAGACACTTGAAAAAATTGTCAGAAAAAATTACTATAAACTAAACTCTATATTTATATTAAAATATATTAAATTTAATAGATAAATAACAAAATTCGTACTTCTAAAAAAAACAACGTTTAGACACTTGAAATATAATTTGAGCTTGGTCAAATGGTACTTTTCTTTATTAATAAAATAGTGTTATTCATTTAATTTAGTAGCTATGATATTTATAATTCAAGATATTGATATTGAAAAATTGTAATTAAACCTAACATAATGACATGAATAATTCAATCATTATTTAGGATCTTTATGCATAGCTCTCAAATTATTTTAATGTTTTAGTATCATTCTGAAGGGAGATTCTCAATAAAATTATTATAAAATCTTGAAAAAAATTATGAGTATTACACAAAGTTTTAATATTTTTTCAAAACTAATAGGTACTGCTTTCATTCAGAAAATATAAAATAATATTCATATAAAAGGAAAGAAAATGTCTATAGAAAGAGAAAAAAGACATTCATAAAAGAGAATAAAATATTTACAAAAGAGAATAAAATATACATAAAGTGTATACAACTCCACATGATGAAAAAATAAACGATAAATCTATCAATAAATTGATATATCTAAATTTATTGAAAATAAGAAATAAAAAAGAAAAGAAAAATTATTATTAACTAACCAACAGTGGCATCAACTTAAAATTAATAGAAAAAATGTATAGAGAAAAGCCAGTGACCTCTCTCTCTACTAAAAAGTATTAAATAACTAATGAGTATAAAGTGTGAGCTTTATTTATAAAATTGTTGGATGGATCTTTTTCCCTCTTTTTAATCAGATTAACTATGGATATTTTCACTAAATTGAAGAGTTTGAATTAAACTCTCTTTCTAAAAAAAAAAACTCAATACTTTTCATATTTTACTTGAAAAGATATTTGATATAAATGAACACTATAGTATCGTTTATAGTATTATATTATAATGTTGTAATTAATAATTTACTGTTAGATTACAAAGGTTTTATTATAGATGTTGATTATAATATGAACTATATTTACCAATAAACAAGTTAGCTCTAACCTATGCTTTGAAAAGAAAAAAAAAAAAAAATCTTTCACTGAGATACAAATACTAAGCATCTGTTTTCTGTTCTCTCTTTGCCTCCTCTCTCTAACTTCCCTCTCCCTCCCTCAACGCCTCCCTCTCTACCTTCCCTCTCTCCCTCTCTCAGCATTACTCCATAATTGTTAGTAGCGAAGGAAGCGGCTTGTTGGGAAAAAGAGAAACATTCGGGCTCAATAGAGAACATTGCATAGAGACGGGAGAGATGTGAGAAAGAAAGGGGACAAGGGTTTTTCAATTTCAATTTGAAGTTTGTCAAGACTTAGTCAAATTTAAACTCTGGGCGGGTGATACGACAGAATTTTGCGTTGTTTTTTGAATAAATTACAAATTTTGCATCTGAATTTTTTTATTTTTTTATTTTGATGTTTAGATTTTTTTTATTCAATCAAATATTTGAATTGGTAAAATTATTTTCAATATAATATTTTTCTCTAATCTAAACGATTATGTAGAAATCCATATGACCTAACATCATATTATGTATATTATTTCAACTTTTCTCATATTATAGGTAATATTTTATGAAAAAAGTAACTTATATCACTTTTCTCATATTATAGGTAATATTTTAACCATATTGTACAAAATTATCTATAACATTGGATAATTTTTAATATGAAAAATAATGTTTAGAATAATATAAAAATTACAAAGAACATTACATATGTTGAACTAGGATGATTAATCATAAGTTTAGAATCTTTTTTGATCTTGACAAAGTAGATTGATCATCATTAATATTTCAAATAAGTGTTGATTTTGCAGAAATGAATCAATCTCCCAAGAAGAAATGAAAGGAGTTGATAAACTCCAAAGTAACATGTAAATCGCGACCGCAATCTAGGATTCGCGACCGCGACACATGTTAAGACATGCTGAAATTCAAGCAGACGAACTCGCAGAGCCATTCTCGGTCGCGACCAATAAAAAAGAAGTCATTCTGTGACAGATGAATTCGCGGTGCAAGTCACGTCTTAGTCGTGACCGCAAATTTCAAAGTAACTCAAGAGGAAAGCAAGTCCACAACCACAGCTTGACAAGTGTCCCAGAAGACTGTTGGAAGTCAAAATTCGCGGAGACATCTTGCTGGTAGTGACCGTGAATCCTGTGGAAGAAAGATGACTTCTTTGGCAGATGAATTCGTGTCCTCTGTCGCGTCCTGTGTAAGAAAGCTCGCAACCACGACTTCTGAAAGTAGGTAAAAGACAACGACTATATTTTTCTAATGAACTAATAAGAAGCTGCCATGTGGACTAGCCGTTAGACACAAATGGGGTTTTCCTTGAAGAATTTGGATTTCACGACCGCGAAAGGCAGTAGCGACCGCGATTTCATCTTGATAAGCATTTAATGCAAAATCTGTCAACCATGTCTCAAAGATTTGATGAGCTATGATCTACAACGTCTCTTTGGTGAAGTTTGGCTATAAATACTCCACCAAACAACCATGAATAAGGTTGTTAAGGAATTTATTACAAGTGATTAAAGCTCTCAATCTTTGCTACTCATTTTCTTCATCTTCTTTATGAAATTGTGATTGTTAGGTGTGAGCATTAAACACCAAGTTGTGAGGTTTTGTGTTAGCCTGTAAAAACACTTCTAGAAAGATTTAAGTGTGAGCCTAGTGAAACACTTGAGTGAGGTTTTGTGTTAGCCTAGAAAACACATTGTTGTAAGGTTGTGTGTTAGCCATCAAAACACAAGTTGAATAAGTTGGGTGTAAGCTTGAAAACACCATTGAGATAGTGAAATACCTAATTGATTAATTAGGGAGTGGACGTAGGGTCAATTATACCCGAACCATTATAAATTGATTGTTTCTCTTCTACTCTTTCTTCTCCCTCTATCTTTGTTTTTGAAATTTTTATTTACCAATTCAATCCCTCTTCTTGGTGCCTAGGGCCAACACCAACGATGGCAGCTAGTTCATAATGGCCATTAGGTAATGAACAATGATCATTGGAGATTCACAACGATTATGGAGACCAACAAAATGAAAATAAGGAACTCACAACTAACACAACGGTCATTGAGAAAAACGTTATAGTCATTGGCTATGTTTTTCAAACACTTAGTTCAAAAACAATTTTAAAACTTAGTTGATGAATGTTATTAATCAAACTTAATGATATAATCATGAATTCAATTAACACATGGACAGTTTGATCAATATCATACACAATTAAAATCTTTAGCTATTGAATCTAAAGTCTTTAATGGTGATAAATTTAAGCAAAAATGATCAAGTATTACATAACAATGATCATAAATGGATTAAGAAGAAGAATAACCTATTTAAAGATAATTTAAAGTATCTCCATCAATCATACCAAATTTTCTTTTGATGAATTGCATCCTTTTATCACAAAGAGGTTTAATAAAAACATCTACCAATTGATGGTTAGTATCAATAAATTCTAACACAATATTTCCATTACTAGCATGATCTCTAAGAAAGTGATGTATAATGTCTATATGTTTGCTCCTAAAATGTTGTATAGGATTCTTACACAAATTTATGGACTAGTGTTATCACACTTAATGGCAACTTGATTTACAACTACTTTGTAATCAAGAAGTTGTTGTTTCATCCGTAGGATTCATGCACAACAAAGGCTAGCTGCCACATACTCAACTTCATTAATTGATAAAGCAATTGAGTTTTGCTTTTTACTACTCCAATACAGTAAGCATTGACTAAGTAATTGACATATGCATGAAGTACTCTTTTTATCTAAGGGACACATAGCAAAATCAGCATCAAAAAATGCATTCAATTTAAATGAAGAACTCTTAGGATACTAAAGTCCTAAGTTGGGAGTACCAACAAGATATTTAATTATGTATTTCATAGAATGCAAATGACACTCTTTAGGATTATATTGATACCTAGCATATAAGCAAACACTTAACATAATATCAAGTCTAGAGGCTATGAGAGAGAGTAGACTACTAATTATTCCTCTATATAGCCTTTAGTCCACATTCATACCATGTTCATCTATGCTTAGCTTGATGTTATTGCTCATAAGAGTTTTGTACAGTTTTTTATTTTTCATGCCAAATTTTTTATTAGTTCCTTTGTATATTTGGATTGGTTAATGAAGATTCCTTCCTTTCCTGGTTTGATTTGTAATCCAAGGAAGAATTTGAGTTCTCCCATCATGCTCATTTCAAACTCACTCTTTATTACTTTAGAGAAATCTTCACATAAGTAAGCATTAGGACCACTAAATATGATATCATCGACATATATTTACACTAATAATAGGCCTTCATTCTTTTCCTTAGAAAAGAGAGTTATGTCCACCAAACCTTTAGGAAAACCTTTCTTTACTAGAAACTTACTCAACCTCTCGTACCAAGCTCTTATAGCTTGATTCAAGCCATATAAGGCTTTAGTAAGCTTCAACACATGGTTAGGAAAGCAATGGCTTTCAAAACTAGAGGATTGTTCAACATACACTTCCTCATTAATGTACCCATTCAGAAAAGCACTTTTGACATCCATTTGATATAACTTGAAATTCATGTCAGATGCAAATGCAAGTAAAGTTTTAATAGTTTCAAGTCTAGCCACTCTTGTAAAGGTCTCATCAAAGCCAATTCCTTCTTCTTGGTTACAACATTTGGCTACTAATCGAGCCTTGCTTCTAACAATAATTCCATGTTCATCAAGTTTATTTCTAAAGACTGATTTAGTTCTAATAATGGAATGATTATGAGGTATAGGAACTAAAGTCCATACTTTGTTCCTCTCAAATTGATTAAGTTCTTCTTACATAGTAAGAACGTAATGTTTATCTTTAATGGCCTCATCTATGGTCTTAGGCTCTAAAAGGGATATAAAAGAAAGATTAGTACATGCATTTCTAAATGATCATCTAGTTGTTACCTAACTTAATGGATCACCAATGATAAGATCTCTTAATGATCTTTCTTGAAAATCCAATCCTTTTCTAGCTGAGTTTGCTCTTCACTAGGAGTAGAAAGAGATGGATCTTCATTTCCTTCATTCCTCATGTCTTATGGATTATCCACATTCTTTCTTTCTTCTTCAATGTTTAGCTCACTCATAGAACCTATAAGATCATCAATATCTTCCTCTTTTTTTAAAGAAGTGGAGTTAAATTCATCAAATACAGCATGCATAGACTTCGCCATAATAAGTGTTCTCTTGTTGAAGACTCTACACCCTTTACTAGTGGTAGAGTATCTAAGGAAAATTCCTTCATCGGACTTGGAGTAAAATTTATGAATGTTGTCTTTAGTGTTTATAATAAAACACTTACAACTAAAAACTCTAAAGTATGTAATCTTAAGTTTTTTATTATTTCACAACTCATAGGGAGTTTTCTTTAACAAGGGTATCACCAAGACTTTATTTAAGACATAACATGAAATGTTTATAGCTTCAGCCTAAAAGTACTTAGGAAGATTGTACTCGTTCAACATGGTTCTAGCCATTTCTTGAAGAGTTATATTCTTCATTTCTACCCCACTATTTTTGTTATGGTGTTATAAGACTTAAGAAGTTGTGTGAGATACCAAACTCATAATAAAAGCTATGAAACTTAGCATTCTCAAACTCTTATTCATGGTCACTTTTAATAGAAGAGATTTTCAAATCCTTTTAGTTTTGAATTCTATTAGCAAAGGTCTCAAAAGCATCAAAATAAGAATCCTAGTGAGGGAGGAATAATACCCAAATATATCTAGAGTAATCATCTACTATTACAATTGCATAATGCATGCCTCCTAAGCTAGATACTCTAGTGGGTCCAAATAGATCCATGTGAAGCAATTATAATGGTCTAGAACAACTTACCTAGTTCTTAACTTTGAATGAAGATTTGATTGTTTACCTCTTTGACATACTTCTTAAACTCCTTCCTTTGCAAACTTGATTTCAAGTACACTTTAACCAAGTTTCTTCTCTTTAGTTTATTGAGGAGTTATTTGCTAGCATGTCCTCTCCTTTTATGCCAAGTTTTACTTTTATCCACTATAAAGACTAAACACTTTGCATTATGGTTAACAAGAAAAATTAAATCAATCATATAATTATTATAAACTCTTCTACTAATGAATAGAATTTTGCTCCTGCTCATTCTTGACACATAACATGTTTGGGGCTTAAACATAACTCTAGGGCTCAAACATAACTCTACAACCTTGGTCATACAACTGACTTACACTTAGCAAATTGTGCTTAAGTCCATCAATAAGAAATATTTTATCAAGGATAGGTGAGTCATCATCCTTTCCAACTTTAACTATGCCAATAATTTTGGCTTTGATATGGTCTCCAAAAGACACATTTCTAAGTCCTTCAATCTTCTCTAATTGTTTGAAGAACTTTTTTCCTCCTATCATGTGCTTTGAACATCCACTATCAAGATACCGCTCTTGCTCTCTAACTTAGGATTTTAAGCACATTTGCAAAACAATGAGAGTTATGTCCTAAGTACTAAAACCTTCTTGGGTCCAAGGGGGTTAGCTCTTACTAACCACTCATCATGCCTTTTAAAATGGAAATGATAAGCAATGAGGCCATATATACCACAGTAAAAACAATCACCATCAAAGTAAGTTAGTGTCTTTCTTCTAGGTGGAACATGTACATAGTGTTTATGAGTCTTGCAACTCTTTTGAGCAATATGTCTAGGAGAGTTTATCATGTGATGAATTCTCTTATATTGTGTGTGTCTATATCCATAATGATGCCAATTTCTATGTCTTTGCACACCTTGCCTCTTAGGCTTGTATGAATGTTACATATAAGCATAATTTGCTCTAGGAGGAGCATGTCTCAATTATGTGCGAATGTGTTGAGACTTGCCCTTTGTGCCATTTATCTTGGCATTTCCTATCCTCGGAACTTTTAGCATTATTATAGGGTTAGGAACATTATCTTCCTTAGCCTTAACAAAGATTATTTTGAAGGTAGGAGCAATTGAAAAAAAGGCATTGTAGCCTAATCCATGCTTAATTGATGGGCTCCTTTAAACAGCAAAGATGGAGTCTAACTTCTCTTTTCCTTTAATGAAGTTGTTGAGGCTTTCCTGAAGCTTAAGGTTCTCAATTGTGAAAGACTCAACCTCTTTAGCAAGAGTTTCTACCCTTAGCATAATCTTTTAAAATTTTGTTTTTTTTTTAAGAGAGTAGGTGTTGGACTTAAGAGTCTCAACTTTCATACTGAGCTTGGTGATTATAGAATATAATTCAGCTCTAGAGGAGGAATCAAAAGGATTTATCTCTTTGTAACCATCATTGTCACTTTCACTATTGGATGAGTGTTTACTTAAGGATTCATCTAATTGCTCCTTTGTTGCCATAGGACAAAGGTTAACTAACTCCTTTCTTGTTTCCTCTTCATCAGGTTCGAAGTCGCTAATACCATCCCAAATAGCTTTTTACACTTCTCTTCCTTTCTTGGAGGTGTGTTTCCTAGCAGAAAACCTACTCTTCTTAGTCTTCAGAGAATCTAATTTATATGCCCTTTCTTATTGCATCTATAGCAGATGAGCTAACTCTTACTACCTCTCTTCTTGTATCTCCTTGCCCTTTTACTCTTTTGGTTTGAAAGGAATCTCTTTACTTAATTGGTGATGAAGATGAGATGCTTATCTTCACAACTATCTTATTCATCACTAGAAAAATAATAAGAAGAATATACTAGTAAATAAGAAATAGATGGAGATTCAGAATGTACCTCCTTGAATTTCAGTGTCAAGTCTTTCTTTCTCATTCTTGTGATTTTTATTGGCTTTTCAAGAGTGATTTCATAAGTCAATTGCTTTCTCATAAGCTCATCAAGTGATAGGGCTTCTAGCTTGTTAGCTTCATCTATAGTTGTTTTCTTAGCTTTCCAATTATCTTTGGGAAGTGTTCTCAGAATTTTCGCTATCATTTCCTCATTTGAATAAAACTTCCTTAGAGTTTTAAGAGTGCCCATAAGGTCTATAAATCTTTTTTACATCTCTATAATGGTTTCACTAGGTAAATATACAAATGTTTCATACATGTTCATGTGCATTTGTATCTTTTTCTTCTAAACTTCATCAGTTCATTCATGTTGAGTTTGCAATGTGTCCCATATTTGCTTGGTTGATGTACACATTTGCAACCTAGCATACCAAGATTTATAGATTGCACAAAAGAGAACATGCATTGTTTGTCTATTCTTTAGGTTTGCCTTCTTCTTTTCAACGATCCATTCACTTTTAGGCTTCGGTACAAGAACTTCTCCAACTAATTTTGTTGGAACTTCTCTTCCTTTTTCAACAATTTCCCATAAATCAATGGTTTCATTATCAAGAAAGATCTTCATATGATTCGTCTAGTACCCATAGTCATCTCCCATAAAAAATGGTAGCTTGTAGATGGCTTGTGATTCTTCATAACTTGCCATGATCTTCACTCTGAGCACTTAAGCTTTGATTAAGAGACTAGCTCTTATACCAATTATTATCCCTTAGTGCCCTAAAAGGGGGGTTGAATAAGGCAATGACACATAATTAAAAATAAAAACTAAGTGTGAAAATGAATGAATAATCAAGACATGAAATTTATAGAGGTTCGACACAACTTACCTATGTCTTCTCTTTTAGTATTCCCACCAGAGCCTTCACTATTAAGATAGCTGAACGTGCTATGAGCTACCTTTACAGTAGTATTTTTCAAGCATTACCAAGCTGTTATAAGTCGATTTATGGGTGCTACTAAAATCTTGTCCTAAAGTAGTTTACAGGTACTACCTTAAGTCTTTCACAAAGTATGATTTTTAAGATCTCCTAACCAAGAGTTTCCTCAAACAAAACACAACTTTAAAGATAAGGATCACTCTCTCACTCAAGCAATAAAACACTTTAAAGTACACTCACAAAGTATGTTTGGTCTGGTTGAGAGTATTGAGAGAATAACTAGAAAGTTTGTTTTTTAAACTATGTTTTGAAGATAACACTTGTACTTTTTAAATAATAAACTTCTTTTGATTGCTAGATCACTCTTGGTTCACCTTTTTATTTGAAAATATATTTCATAATAGAATACTTACTTAATGGAACAGTTTTCTCTATTTGTTTTTATTGAGAGCGGATCCTTTTATAAGTTAAAACAAAGAACTACCCATTAGAAAGAAAGTTATCACTTCGTATTATAGATGTAGACACTTAATGCCTGTTAGGAATTCTCCATGCTTATTATTGAGTCATCAACCATCATTGATTTCATGAAAATGGTTGGTTGTCAAGTAAAACACAACTTTAACGACCATTAGTGCTAACGAAATACCTATTAGGACTTGTCGTTGGAAAGAAGTTTATCTCAACACTCCTCCTTTGACTTTCTTGTTTGTTTATTCAACCAACTTCAATGGTTGTTGGATATTCCCAATGTCTTTTGGACTTCAATATCAAACCCTATTGAGATATGAATAATGCTTGTTGTAGATTTCCCAAAAGGTGTGAACTTGATGCTCGATTTTTTAAGATCTTCAGCATTACATCCATGACTATTAGAGAACTTCCAATGTTATTGAATATCCTCAACGCTTGTTATGTTATTGAGAGTGCCTCGTTAGAGGGTCTAGAAACTTTAGCTCAATCTAAGGTGTTTTTCCAACGTCCGTTGGTAGGATCCAATGTCTGTTTTGAGATCTTTAGAGTTTTGCTCAATTTAAGTCATTTGGTTCAACACCTATTGCAAAAATGTAATACCTGTTAAGAATCAAGAAGCAAGCCCATTGCAAAATTACAATAACTGTTGCAAAGTTTAATGTGCATAGCTCATGTGTTTAAGTTATCTAACACTTATTATAGTAGAGGACAATGTTTATTGTGAGATCCAAAAAACTTTGTTCATGCTAGGGTGATATTATAATGTTTGTTGAGTTCCTTCAATGCCTATTGCTATAGTCATAACACCTATTGAATTATAGCAACACCTGTTAAACTGTCAAGCTTAGTTTGTTTGATCTTTACTCTCTTAATACTTAGAATTTTCGATCATAACTCTTTCTCTAATCATCATGGTTCAATGAATTGATGTATCTACAAGAATTAACATAAAGAACTTAGAAAAAGGCTAGCTCTTAGATGTGTTTATGATCATACAAGACTTGGTTCAACAAAGTGTCCACCCAAAGAGTAATTAGGCAAGGTCACATCCTTCAAAGTTTTAAAGGATTTGAAAACCATATCACTTGATGAACTATTAAAAAATCTCATTGATTATAAGATGGAATTTAACAAAAAAGTACCATCCACATTAGAAGATCCTAATAAGAAGAAGATAGAAGTTGCATTTAAAGTTTCATCATATGGTTCAAGCTTTGACGAAAAGGAATGGAAGAAGAAAAGATGTTTTAATGACCAATCAATTTTAGATATGCTAAGAAAGTTCCCAAAAAAGCAGGGGCAGAGACAAGTTTAGCCCAAATGACTTATTATAGGTGTGGAAAGCAAAGTCACATAAAAATAAAATTTTAAATTCCATTAAAGAGAATAAGAAATCATTTGAAGCCACTTTAGATGATCTAAGTGCCTCCAAAGCAAGTGATTTCAATGATAAGCCAAGGAAAGAAAGGAGTTATCTATGTTTCATAACTTTGAAAGAGGAAAGCTCTATATACAAGGTATATGATGTGGATGATGATAATGATAGTCACCTAATAGAGCAAGTGACAAATCCATACTCCTTTTATCATTGGGTGTAATGTAGAAGTTTTACTTCAATTAGAATGTTTAAGGCTTAACGAGAACTAGATGTGATGTTTATTATTAAGAATGTTGTGAAAGCCCTAAAATGCATAAGTAACAATTTGGATAAGTCTAAAATGCATAAGTAACAATTTGGATAAGAATTTTAAAGAAATAGGATTTTGAAAAATGATATAAGGATTTTGGGAAAAAAATGGATTATCTTATGAAGGAAAAATGAATATTTAATTTCAAAAATGAAATTTTATGAAGCCTAAATCAAAATAAAAGTTTGAAAATAAAGTTATAAGTTTGAAGAACTTACTTCTAAAATTCATTGAAGGCAAAGAAAAATTGGATATTATTTTAGACTCCTAAAGGGATTCAAAGACAAAATATAGTTTACGATTATCTCCATTTACTTCTAAGCCTACCTTTGTTAAAGCATCACTTTTAAGCCTACCTTTGTTAAAGCATCATTTCACATACTGAAACATCTTATTATAAGCCTTTTAGAAAACGTTTGTATGATCATAAATGTTCACATTCTACATAAAGGCCTAAGGTATGTAATCATATATTATGTATAGAAAAAGGCCTTCTAGAAATACATATGCTTCAATTTCATGCTTATATAAAGTCATCTTATGATGATAGCTTTTATAACCTAAAAAATTATTCATAGGATAGTGCTTATATTGTGATATATTTGGCTATAAGACATACTTTTTTTATGTAAAGCTAAATAATGAAAATATAACCTATGTTGCTAACCCATGGACTCAATAAGCAATGTGTACCAAACCAAAAATTGATATATTGGTTGCGGAACCATTCACTAAGGAACTAATTTGGTAAATATATCAATAATTGGTGAATGAAGATTGATTCAAAAAAATAAGGATATAAGTCTCAAACGATAAAAAAAAAATAAGGATATAAGTCTCAAATGATCAAATTGATATTAACTCAATCAACAAGTGGTATCACGTCTCATAATTGGTAACAATATTTGTAATATATCTTTTACCCTTTTTCACTTTTTTTATTTGGTATTCATGCCAATGTTACTAGGGAATTTTGATTTATGTTTTAAATTTGGTATATATCTATGTTTGGCACATGCAACCAGGTTATCTATAAAATGTTTTCAAATTGTTTGCTTCCTAGCTCTTCCTAAAAATGTTTTGTTTTTTCTAAAGTTGGTATCTCATTTTATTTGAACCTAAGATTGTACTAAATTAGTTAATATCATTTGGGATCAAACCTAGCTTGGGCGAGATTCAATTATTTTCAATAAGGAGAGCTATAACTCTTTCAAAATAGGTGTATTTTTTTAAATTTTTTAATTTTTTTAATTTTTTTACAAAAAGGGTAAATATTTTGAAATTTTATTTGAAAAAAGAGGCAAGTGTTTATTAAAGGAGTTCTTATGAGATTTTTAAAAAAGGAAAAATTATCTTAACCTACCCTTTTTGTATGGTTCTAAAAAGGAAGAGAAGCTTTGCTTATGCATTTAGTTTAAATTTGTTTGTGTTTTATTTTAAATACATCAAAGCTTTGTTATCATTCAAAAAATGAGATTATTGACCTTAAAATTGGTAAGGCAATGTCTTAACCTTGTTATGTATGATTTTGAATCATAATAAAACTTTGAGAGGTTCTAACTTATGTATAGGTGTTTTTGCTCTTGGTTATAACTTTCTTTAAAGAAGAGCAAGAGAAGTGTTTGAAGCCCAAATGATGCCTTATAAGCTTAGAAAGAAGAGTCAATAGATCATGAAGAAGCTAAGTGAAACATTGAAGGAAAAAAGCACTAATGGCAAAGTATTTAAGTTAAAGATTGAAGGCAAATAGCATTAAGTGCCCTTTTATTAAAGTGAATGCTTATTCAAAAGAAGCAATTCAAGTTTAGTAGTTAATGCTCTACAATGGCATATTCAAAAATTGAAAAGTCAATGCAAGGCCACGGAATGCCCATTCAAGTTTAAAATGACCCCATTTAGCATGAAGAATTTTGAATAAAATTATTTAAAATGGTGAATAGCCTAAAGGTAAAATGATTATTCTATGCCAATGGCCCATTTAAAGGTGAATAGCCTATTCAATGTGATGAATGACCTTGAGCAAAAAGTAAGTGTTAATTTCACTCGTTGTTCCTTAACTTACAACTAATGAACATTAATATCATTAAATGAAAAAATGCATATAAAAATCCCTTAAATCAAAAAATAGTATTGAAAAGCTGAAGTGGCACTAACAATCATATTTTAAGCTGTTTGTCACAACTTTCACACTTCTCGAGGCTAACTTTAGCTTTTTTCTCTCTCCTCAGCTTAAATACACATACCCTTTCCCTCTTTAAACACATAGCTTTAACTAAAGTTAAACTAATTGTTCCTCGATCCCAATCGAAGAAGAATCTTCTGTTCTCTCCCTTCTTTTCCTTCCCCATTCTTAATCTTTGCCTTTTGCTTAAGAGAAACCCTAAATATTATCAGGTACTCCTTCTCTATCTCCATCTCAAAACTGTTCTCAAAATTGTGGCAATAGTAGCAGAGGTTAAAGACAAAATGGAGCAACAATTTCCTTATATGTGATTAAAGGAAAAAAGTGTGTTGAAGACATCCTGGAATGTTGAGAACCCTGGTAGAAGGTTCTTGGGATGTGTCTACTATGGTGTAACTATTTTTTTTGAATGAAATGCATTTAGAGTTAGTGTCTTAGGTTTTGAATGCAATATGTTTTTCCTTTCCAAGCATAAATGAGACTTTGTGATTTTTTAAGTGGGTTGATCCATGATTTATTCCCTAAGCTAACCAAGTTATACTTGGTCTTCTCAAAAAGATAGAAAGATTATATACTGAAAAAAATTTTCAAGAATTAAAATAGAAGATAACTGAGAATTAGAGAGAGATAGTGGTGAGCAAATGGACATGGCAAATATCAATGATACTATTGGTGCTTATTATGGCCTTAAGGATGAAGATGTTGTAATTAATGTAGTTTGATGCTATTATTTGAAATCTTAGATATTGGTTGGGGGATTATGTAATGGGGAATGGATGTTGATATAAGCTATTAAAATTAATGAAAAAGTTAGTTGTTTTATATCTTGTCTCCAAATTTATAACCAATATCAAAAAAAAAAAACAACTTTCACTTATCTAACAAAATATACAAAAAAAAAATGTTTGGTGCATATCAATAAAACATCTATATCTATATGTCCATTACAAATAATAAGCATATCCACCATAATAGGTGTTGGCAAAAAATAATAAAAAGTCACTACATAATCTATTATGGTCATATGTATGGTGCAACCTTGACCTTACTGCTTCTTTTGGTAGTAACTCCAATAGCCTTTCTCTTTCTAGTAGTGGATGGACATGTTTGTGGAACACTATTAAAGTTGGTTAAGTTGAAGGTTTAGCTTGGACCTTGATATGTGGTTTGGCTTGTTACTTGAAATGTTGTTTGGCTTGGCCCTTCAAATGTTATTTTCGTTTAGCTTAGAGCAGTATAACTTTCCTAAGTTGGGAAAATTTTGCTTGCCATTTCACTTGTCAAACTATTTCCCTGCAATAAGAACTCATAAATGTCAGGCTACATTCCCAGAAATGGGAAAAAGAAAACAAAACCACAAATACGCACATCCATCATCCATCTTACTATGAATGAAGGTTTAGAGTTCCTCCCTATATTAGATGTTGCAACACTAGGATTTGTAACTTAAGACTTGCTTTTATTAGTTGCAGCTTGCATCTTACTTTTACCTTTTCCTTACAAAAGCATTATAGTATTTAATAATATAGTTATGTTTAAATTTTACCTTTTCTGTTTGTACATGACTAGAAGCATTATGATTAACTTGATTGCAATAGAGCATGTCATTTTTATTATTCATTTCTTTGAGAGCTTTCCTCTTTTTATTGTTATTGTCTTTTCCAACTCTTCAGCTTCTTTTCTTCTTGCTTTCTTTTCATTCCCTTTTTCACCTTAATAGGTGTTGGTGGGATAAACTTGAAACTCCTCATAGGCTTTGGTCGTAATTCATGTCCTTTTATTGGGTTAATGACATGATTATAAACCTTAAGGCAAGCGGCAACATGGTACCAATGAGCCACATATGACTATGGTTCTTCATTATTGCCCACTATGCATGCCACTACATGACTACAAGGTATACCTATTAAGTCCCATCTCCTACATGTATAACTCCTTTTATCCATATCCACCACAAACTGGCCATCATGAGTAATGACTTGTATCCTAAGAGAGCCATTAAACATTGGCTTGCTCAATAATGCAAAATTTTTTATTTTGTCCAACTTTTTGATATCTTAGGCCATAAAAACCCTCTAACTTTCTCAATATATTGCTTTCTAACATATAAACTCTTCATTAATTTGGTTCTTATCATCTCAAACATTGTGATGATTGCTTTCTCCATAGCATCTAATATATACATGTTAAAGCATTATGCCATATTATTAAGGAGGATATCACAACATGTTGTACATGAGAAACATGCTTTTCTCCAATGTTGGCAGGGTCTTTCTCTTAGCCATTCTCTTGCTTCAAGATTTTTGTCTTAAGTGGCCTTCATTGCTTCATCAAGTTTGGACTGGTAGCTAGCTCTAGCATAGTTCCACAACATGTCTTTGAGCTCTTTTCCCTTGAATTTGCTTACAAAGCTTTAGTATAAGTGCCTCATACATCTTTTATGTTCTGAGTGAGGGAACAACATCTTGATTATCCCTATTAGTCCTTATAAAACAAACATAATTGATGAGATCACTTCATCAATATTTATTATAAAATGATAACTAGAAAAGCATAAATCTAAACTACCTTATGCTTGTCACTCATAAAAATCCATGAGTAACTATTGTATATCTCTAGGTCTTCTTTCAAGAGCTCTAAAAACCAAAACCAATTTTCTTTATTCTCTACCTTCACCACTGGATTTGCCATTGGAAATATGCAGTCATTAGGGTTAATTCCCACTGCACAATGTAATTGGCCCCTATATGTGACTTTTAACCAACAACTATCTAAAAATATACTTAGTCTACAACTTGCTTTAAAAGCCTCCTTCAATGGCCCTAAACACATATACATTCCTTTAAAATCATTCCCACCCTCTTAGAATTCCACTGTTGATCCTAGATCTGTTCTTATCAACTCCATCTTGTATTCAACTAGCCTATTGTATTGATCAAATTCATCTCCATTTATTTTCTTTAAAGCAAAGTCTTTTACCCTCCAATCTTTCATCCTCCCAATGGTGAACCCTAAATCCCTTCCAATTTTTCAATGATACTGTTAATTATCCAATTTGGTTATGATCTAAAATATTCTAAATATGTTGTCTAGCCATTTGGCTCTTACATGGACATTTGTAAAGTTCCCACCATATTGATGTGTCAAATTGGCATTTTTAATTTGGAAGGTTAGATCATCCTTGTCTTTCATATGCAACTTACTTACAAACACCTGCCACTTGCACTTCTTGTAGCACACACACCTATATTATTGAACCTTAAGGTTCCAAGTCTTGTTTTGATGATTACAAACAAGTAAAAGATCTAACCTTTGTTCAAGTTATTTATATTAGATATTATAGGAACAATAATTCTTTGAACCATAAAGATTGAAGGTAGAATCATGATTAAAAAACTCTAAGTGTTAGATAGTGAAGATCAAAGCAAACTCAGCTTAACAGACCAACGAATGTTGTCTACCTCTAACAGACGTGTGGATCACACAACGGGCAATGAAATATTTCAATAGGCATTAGACCACTACTCAGACATAATTATGCATATTGGACCTTATAACGGGGGTTTGTGATTTTGCAACAGGTGTTATTATTGACTCAAAATAAATGTTGTTCTTTCATAACAGGTGTTGGTCAAAATGCCTTAGATTGAGCAAACTCTCTAAAACTCGAAACAGGTGTTGGCCCTTTACAACAGGCATTGAAAATGCTCTCTAGATTATGCTAAAACCTCTAACCCCCTAACGAGGCACACTCAATATCTCAATAAGCATTGAGCACATATAACGAGCATTGGAAATTCACCAACAGGAGTTGGAAAAATGTTTTAGTTTGAGCTATAAGCTTTAGACCCCTCAATAAGGGACATTCATATCTCAACAGGCATTAAAGGTGTTGCCAATGGGTATTGCAAATCCTTCGATAGTCATTGAAGCATTTTTGTAGATCTTATGAAATAAAACACCAAATTCATACTTTCTAGGAATAAACAAAAGGCATTTATCTTCCTCTAATAGGCATGGAAATTTAAAAATAATGACCATTATTTATGTTCAATGATCATTGAAAAAAAAGTGAAATAAACAACTGTTAAAGTCAAAGGAGGATTTTTGAGCCAACTACTTTAACAGTTAGTCCCAATGGGGGTTTTGATAGAGTTAATGACTGTTGAAGGTGTATTTTGTTTAACAATCACCCGTTTGCATGAAATCAATGATGGTTGATGCCTCAACAATAGGTAGAGATGTTTCAACTGATGTTATTTGTTTACAGTTGTAATGTGAAGTAACAGTTTTTTTTTTCTAATGACTAGTTTTTTGCTCATGTTATAAAAGGACCTGATCTCAACAGAAATAGATAAAGAACTATTCCATTAAGTGATTATTCTATTGTGAAAGTTATTCTCAATCAAAAAGGTGAACAAAGAGTGATCTAGGAATCAAGAGAAGTTCATTATTCAAAGCCTGTAAGAGTTATCTTCAAAATAGAGTTTGAAGAATAAGTTTTTCAGAAATTCTCTTCACATTCTCAACCTTATTAAGCACACCTTGTGAGAATACTTAAAGTGTCTTTTATTGCTTGAGTGAAAAAGTTTTTTTTCCTCCTTTCTTAAATTGATGTATTTAGTTTAAGGAAACCTTAGATTGGAAGACTTTAAAAACTATATCTTGTGAAAGGTTTAAAGCAGTATCTGAAAACTATGTCTTCATTACCATCTGCATTGCTAACATTGTCTTCCCCTTCCAAATCCTCATCGTACCCTTCAGCTACCTCTTCCTCATTAGGGAATCATCATCATCAACACTTTGGCCTAAAAAATTATTCTTTGTTATTGTTTCAGCATTTTCCACTGTGTTTATACCTACATTGTCAAACCTCTTACTATTTTTCGTTCCTTAAGCACCCTCCTTATTTCCAACCTCAATACATGGTAGTTAAGGTACATTCACATCTAACCTTCTCTTCACAGTTGTCCTAGATATCTCTAACTTTCTTTTTGCCCTATGCACTACCACTTTTTCATTTAGTGGTCCATCACTCAACTCCTCAATCACAACTCCTATTTTTGGTGATATAACCTCCATTAAGTCATCAGCATTAAGCAGTTTCACATACAAATCAATCTCCCTAGCATCAAGCCCATATAAACATAACTCATAAACATCACTGTCACTTTATAGTAATTTCAACCTATCCTTATAGTCTTGATGAGGAAGTCTCTAATAGTACTAAATGTGGCCATCTGAAGCTAGGTACTAACAAACATAGCATCTAACCTAACCATTGACATACAATCAAGATCACACTCAAAATAATGCTCATTCCCATCCACATATGACTACTCTTTAATAAACCCATCATAATGCACACACAATGTAAAGCACCCCCTTAAAATTAGTATCTGCAATTCCAACTAAAAAAATAAAAATTAATTAACGTATTTACATGTGAAAATGATTGGATATATTTTATAATCCTTTGTGCCATCACATGTAATCCAAACAAAAAATAAAAATCAATTAAAGTATTTGCATGTGAAAATGATTGGATATATTTTATAATCCTTTGTGCCATCACATGCAAATTTCACAATTCCAAATCCAAACCTAGCTTCAAATTAATAAACAACCAAAACATAAACAAAAAAATGCATTTTTTTTATTCAACATTGTCTATGCATTCTCAAACAAAACACAAACAATGATAAATATTTAATGCCCTTTCAAGACATGTAGGTACCAAGTTTTCGTTCCATTTCCACCATGGAATAGAAATGTCCACAACTCCAACAAATATTTGTTCTCTTTACAAGTGCAGGATAAAAGTACAATTAATTTTTCCCAAATCACAACTAATAGTAGTTTGGCTTTTTGGAAAAGAGAATGATAGAGAATGAGGACTTTTTAGAGGGACAGTTGAGAAAGAAGAGAGAAAAAAGTTGGGACGCATGTGTTCAAGATGAAGAAAGAGAAAAAAAAGCTTAAGTTAACCTCGACAAGCGTAAAAGGCAGGACAAGTCAGCTTAAAATATGATCATTCGTGTCACATCTTTTTGGCACTATTTTATGATTTGAGAGCTTTTTATGTGTTTTTTTTTTTTTCCATTTAAGTATGTGCATTAATTGTAAGTTAAGGACAAAGAGTGAAATTAACTCCAAGAAGTAACCTTAAAGACCTAGCAGTAAATGGCCAAAAAAGCTAGATGAATAGCCTCATTTAAGTCAAGTGAATGCCTATTCAAAGGCATAATGGCTACTCTAGTAGCTAGTTTTTAGGCCCAAACTTATATAAGGACTTCAACAGAACCTTTAAAATTTTACCTAACTTTGTGAAAGGTAAAAGAACATTGTAAGGGCTTTCAAAAGTTTATTTTCTATTTGGGTAGATTGAGCTTAAATGCAAAAAATCATATGTAAGAGTGTTCAGTATTCTCTAAGCATAAATTATATTTGCACCTATTAAGCGACTTGAGAACCTACTTGGTAATTCCATTATAAGGAAAACTAGGTAAGTGCTTAGCCCACAAAAGCATACATAGGTTTTACTCTCTTGAGCCTAGTAAAAAGGAGTGTATAAGTTTTAATTTAAGTTTAAAAAAAGAAAGGTTTTCCTTAAGCCTGAAAAAGAGAAAATGAGTAAAATACCAAAATGGATACTTAAAGAGAGGAGTAGGCACATGGCCAAACCTTTATAAAAATATTATAATTGTTCTCGCTTCTTTTAGACTTTTAATCTTTCTTGAAAGTTAGTGAATTTAGGTGAGCATTCCATTGTGATAAAGTGAAGACAAAGCTTCCAACCTCCCCCCCTCCCCCCTCGTATTGCATTCTTATCGAACCTAAGATAAATAATTTTCTAGTCTCCCCATTCTTTTACTCGTTTATTTAATCTTTCTAGAACAAAAGCCCCTAAACTAGACCTCTCAAATGTTCATGAACATCAAGCTCCTTGGCCCAAGGAAACTAAGCATTACAAGAAAAACAATTGCAAATATTATAATAATGGTTTTACTAGACTAATGGATTAATACTTTGCAGTTTGATGTTAATCAAACACACTTGATGAGTTGCGACCATAAGGTTCTCTCAACAATGAGAGAAAAATAATGCAAGACCTTTATTTATGGAGGGCAATTTGTATCATGAGAACTAACTTATATCATGAATTTGGTGATGAACTTTTAAGAACTTTGAGTTTATGAGTTTGCATATGCACAAAATGATGATATGATTTGACTTCTATGATGCATATTTCATGTCTAAGTACGATGATATGATTTGAATTCCATGATGCATGTTTCATGGCTAAGAATATTGAAGCAAATGTGGTAAGAGTGTGTCTCGTGATTAAATAAATCATGAAGAGTTGAAACTAAATGCAGATAATAATTTATTTTAAAAATTAAATTTATATAAAATCCAACATTTAAGAAGTGTATACATCTTTGAACTTTATGCAATAAGAACAACAAGTTGACATTTTAAGCTTGTACAATTTGATTAACACCCACAAGTTAATTAGTTTTAGTGATTATAACTCTTAAATATGATCGTAAGAAGAGGATGTAAGCGAGTAATGTCAAACCTTTGTAAATTGATTGTTATCTCCATGTAAGCGACTTAATTTGCTTGATTTTCTTATTGCGCACTAACAATTTAAAATTTAGTCTAATTTATGCCCTCTTATGCTATCAAAGATAATGGCTCCAAATTAGAGCTATAGTGAATGGGCGATGTTGGTTATGCAACTTCTAACAACTCAATTTAAAATCTAACAAAATATGTCTCAATTAGTTATTTGAAACTGAATAGCTAATAATTGCTTCTAAAAGCTTCAAACTGGAACCACCCCTAATTGAGCATTCATGACTAGTTAAATTCAAATTTAGACACTTCAATTATTAATGTTACATGCAAATCAGAGGGCAACATCCCTGGAAAGTATTAAGGAGTGTAAATAAATTGAAAATTGCTCGTGAGTCATTTGAGATTGACTTAAAAATACTCGAGATTATCTCGATATTAATCGAGTCAAACTTGAATTCAAGCTACTAGAGTTGGTTGCAGAGTCAAACTCTAATACGAAACTACTCAACTCGAAAAGCTCATAAGCTTAATATAGTCTTGATATTTTTACTATATTTCATAAATTGAGTCAAGCTAATCTAAATTTTAATATGATTCGAATTTGAATTTGAAATTTTTAAATCAGTCAAGTCAAACTTAGTAAAACTCGGGCATTGTAAAAATCTTATCAAAGTTAAGTTTAAATGGAATTTCAAGCCTTAAATTTTATAATCGAACTCAACTTTGAATTTGAAAAAAATTCCACTCCCAATTGTACTTCTAGCAAGCATACGACAGTGTTGCTTCCTTGAAAAGATATCCAGCCCTTCGCGAAATCACAAAGTTAAAATTTCGCTTTGGGACCAATAAGGGTCACGCAGTTCATCCTTATTATCTTGTGCGGGCCTTTGATGTTTTGAGTTTTACACAAGATGCTGATTAAAGGCTTGAGTGCAGATGATCTATGCTTTTTAAAAATTCTCCAAGCTCAAATGTTTTCCTTTTTTCTCTTTTTTTTTTTTTAATGAGGTCATAAATTCCATAAAATTAAAAGATTTTGCAAATGTTCAAGAAAGTTCCTGAGACTGGAAAAGAAAGTTTCACCTGGCATGTCCTCGCAATCAGATCTTTGGGTTTTTAGGTTTCCGGTATTTAAAAAACTACATGTATTTGTTTGAAAAATACTTTAATTAACAAAAATTTTTGGAAAAATATATATGAATAAATAGATGTGCTGAATTCTTCTTGTAAAAATTGAAAACTACACAAGTTACAAAACCATAATCACTTCACCAGCACCTCACCAGGTATACTTTCAACACTTATTATGCATCATTAATGAGGGAAAACACTAATTGTCATAGAATAACCCATTCTCCTGCAACGCAGACGGTTACCTTGAGAAGGATCGGAGGAGACACAGTATGCATCATATAACTTCTTGCTTTTCCAATTCTTCACTACAGTGGTCCTCATTTCAGTATTTCCTCATCTCCATTGAGTGGCATCCCCTGAATAACTTTTGATGGGGAATTTGGGAATACTCTCCAAATTAAGCATGAGCCCTAATGGCAATGAAAAGTTGAAGGTCTGTCTGTCTCTCTCTCTCTCTCTCTCTCTCTTTCTCTACGTATATATATAGAAATGCCCCTATCAACATCATCACAGTATGCCCAATCAGATGCATTTCTCTACGACACTTTCAACAGTTCATGGTTTCTCTATGACACTTTCAACAATTCATGGAAAGCCTCCTGTGGTATATCAACGGAACCGACACGCTTCATTCGCTTCTTTCCTTCCTTCTGTTTTTCCAAAAGCTTCCTCTTCCGGGTAACATCCCCACCATAACACTTTGCAAGAACATTCTTTCTCATAGCCGAAATCCTACGAAGCAACATGAAGAGGCACAGTCAAGAGAACATAGCGAATAGAAGTTACGCTCAAATGACCAATGCAATGTCTTCCGATTTACTATAGATATTGAGAAAGAAATCAAGAAAAGCACACCATTTTGACAAAAAGATACAACCAAAAAATGATATCAACATACTGCTGCCGTGAAGAAATTACCAAGAACTGATGATACCCTAAGACACAAAAATTACAAGAAAAGGAGAGGTAGATCACTCACGTTTCCCTTGCGATAACTTTCGATCCAATTGCAGCTTGTATAGTTATCTCAAACATTTGCCTGCCCAAAATAAGAGAATCACACAACTGCAGAAAGAACTATAAAATAGAAAAAGCTCAAAAACTTCTATATTAAAGACCTGTCAATGAATTTCTTCAGCTTTTCCACCAGCTCACGACCAATACGCTGCGCCTTCAACTTGTGAACAATGGTTGCCATAGCATCAACCGGTTGTCCATTTAAGAGGATATCAAGTTTCACCAAATCAGCTTCTTGATATCTATCAACACATCCATAAATTGAGCCCAAAGCAAGGAAACAAAAATAAGATTCTAGGTCTTCATAAAGCGTAGAAACTGACCGCCTCATTACTCCATAAACAACTTAATTTCAATGACCTAAGATATGAATATAAGAACTGAAATGAGCAACCAAAAAAATTTTTAGTAAAAATAAGCACTGAAGAAGACCATTTGTTCAGTTTAATTAAGAAGTGGTTTCAACAAAAGGAAATATATTTTAGCAGCCAAAACCAGTTATTTTGATAAGTTGCAAAGAGCTCATAAAACCACAGCACTTTGTACAGAACACAATAAAAACACATCTATTTAGTGCCATCGCTCTTGATGATGCTAGTGAGGCAAGTCTAATATGCTTGTGCATCTCTAATTTGTGAAAGAGGGGGCAATACATACTCAGAATCTTCATAATCGAAGGATGCATATCCTGATGTTATACTCTTCAACTCGTTGTAAAAGTCGACCACAATTTCTCTCAACGGTAAGCGATACTTCATAAAGGCTCGTTGGCTTCATACATGAGATTTAAAAGGATTAATACTCTAATTGTGGATTAGCATATAAAAGGTAAATATGCATTACATGCAGTGGCCAGTTTATAACTATATTTGTCAGTTCAACCATGGTAACTGGCAACCAAACTTCATCTGTCACATACAATTACCTGTCAATAAATGAATACTCCAATTGCTGACCTCTTCTCTCAGAGCAAAGGGTAATAACAGGCCCCACATACCTTATGTGGACAATTTAAACCGGATGAGTAAGTTCCTAGCATGCTTAAGAAAAACAAGTAATCATGCAAAGAGAGTGTGAATTATGAGAGCTTACTCACTAGGGATGATAATTGTACATATGACTGTAGGTTCCCAACTAACTGTAACCCGTTTCTTGGGATTTGAGGGCAATGCAGCAGGATTCTCAACTTGTACTTTGCTAGCAAAGGCAGTAACATGTATTGTTTGGTAAAGCATATTGGATCAAAGTAAGAGAGTGGAGAGACAAGACAAGATAAGGGATACCTTCCGTCAGAATACTCAAAAATATATGGAACAGTTGGAACAGTAGAAATAACATGAGCTCCATATTCCTGTCATCCATTTATATGGGACTGTATTGTGTTATGTATATAATTTTAAAGTTATTTACAACAAGAATAATAATATTACCATCTCAAATTATCAATTGAATATGCTAGAGACAATAATAAAATAAAACAGAGGGAAACATTACCTGTTCAAGCCGCTGATGAAAAACATCCATGTGAAGTAAGCCTAAGAAACCACACCTATAGATACAACCAATAAGCATAAAGTTTTATGTAAATGGAAATAAGAGGAAAATAACACCTTTGGAAATAGTAAAAGCACATATCATTAAGTAGTCTGAGATACACCTAAAACCCAGACCGAGTGCAGAACTACTCTCTTTAGTAACAGACACGCTGGCATCATTGCATGTTAGCCTCTCTATTGCATGGTTAAGCGCATCAAAATCAGATCCATCAGCTGGATAAAGACCAGAGAACACCATATGTTTTGCAGGCTTAAAACCTATGGATGAAAAAGGACAAAGAGAAGTGAGAATATTAGGACTAAAATTGAAGAATGTGAGAAGATTCTCCTTTTCTTACTCAACAGTCCCACTCTTTGTGACACCGTGGTATTATTATAAGCACAAGACCAATACCAGTTCTGTTAGTATGCAAGTCAAAAGCCATAGTTCATGTATGTTGCTCAACTAACTCATGACATAACAAATTCTCAAAACTAATTTATGGATTGTGTATACTAGTGTCATGATACAAAATATCTCATAACCTATTTGTGTCTATGTTATGCGTTAAAATTATATTTTCCATTTGCTTTCGATTTTAACACCTGATCCTCATGAATGGAAATTTGAAATTAAAAAAAAAAAAAATTGAAATGTCACAAATTGAGCAGGCACCACCACACCAGGCAGTAAGAAAACAAATCCTCTGTCGTTTGCAATAGACAAATTGTAGCAATGCTATTTTAAGTAAAGTTTCTCAAGATATGTTTTGAAGGTATAACTGTTTGTGAGAAACTAATACAAATGAATGATTATGAGAAACTAATATGAATGAATGAAACAGGTTTGCAATAGACAAATTGCAGCAATGCTATTTTAAGTAAAGTTTCTAAAGATATGTTTTGAAGGTATAACTGTTTGTGAGAAACTAATACAAGTGAATGATTATGATAAACTAATACGAATGAATGAAACAGGACATTACATAGATTTTCCAGCAATTGACAACAAAAGGTTAAGAAGCATCACGGTAGGAAAAAGACATTGGCTACATACCTGGTAGAGGTTCTACAATACTTCGACTATGATATAAAGTGTCTCCAACACGAGCTTCTTTGGTCGACCTCATGCCACTTACCATATATCCAACTTGTCCAGTTAGAAGAATTCCAGTAGGAGTGAGTTCCGGATGCATGATCCCTACGTCCAGAACTTCATATCCGTGGCCAGTTGCTGCAGAGGAAATCTTGTCTCCTTTCCGCAGCATACCATCCACAACTGCAACATGGCAAATTACCCCTTTGTATTCATCATAAAAGGAATCCAGTAAAAGCATTCGCAGAGGTGAATTACTATGCCCTGGAGGAGGAGGTATCCGCTCTATGACTGCAGGAAGGACTTGCTCAAGACCCTGCCCTGTTTTGGCAGATGTTAAAAGACAATCATTAGGTTCAAGATCAAACATTGATTTTAATTGAGCTTTGACACGGACTGGATCTGCAGTTGGTTGGTCTATTTTGTTGATGACAGGTATTATTGTCAGGTTCGATTCAAAAGCCAAATAGAAGTTTGCCACAGTTTGTGCCTGAACACCTTGGGCAGCATCAACAACCAAAAGAGCACCCTGGCATGCTGCTAAGGATCTTGATACTTCGTAGCTGAAATCGACATGACCAGGTGTATCAATTAGATTTAATAAAAATGTCGAAGGTTGCTGCGTATCATCAACATTGGGGCCATGAAAGCTGTACTTGTGGAACATGGTAGCAGTCTGAGCTTTGACAGTTATTCCCCTTTCTCTCTCTACCTAAGACAACCCAATTTTAACATGCCATAAAGAATTAAAATAAAAAAAATAATTTTCAAATCCAAAACCTTTCTTGTCATGCAACTAAACTGAAATCCAAAGCTACATAGTCAAAACTGAAGATAGTTTGAATATCATTTCTGATGAAATCGCACAAGAACTCGCTAGTTTGCTGGTGCTTACATCTTAATCTCCAATATATAATCATGAATTATTCGAAAGCTTGCATCTCACCTTCTCTTTCGCATGTTATCGAGCACTCATATTAATTAAAACCAAGAACATTACAAATAAACTACAATCTCTTAGAAACCACTGTCATCACATTATAGGTTCCAATCAAAGAATCAATTTAAACACTTGGAATATTGTCCTATCCCATGTTACATAATTAAGCAATCATTATCCTAATAGTATCACAATATGTGAATGATTTCAATGATGTCAAATCATTGCATTCCCATTTCCACTTCCAGAACAGGTTTTTGTCAGCATTTGAATAAGATTTTGCAAAAAGGAACTAGTTTAATTAAATTGGGTTCTAAGAAATACTGGTGTAAATTTATTTTGTTTGATATATACAACACCTGCAATTTGTCAAGGTACTGAGGCTGGCCATGGCCTCTCTTGATTGTCCCAGTAAGCTCCAAAAGCCGGTCTGCGAGCGTTGACTTCCCATGGTCAACGTGCGCTATTATGGAGAAGTTTCTGATCATGTCCGCCGGATACTGGCTCAAATCTCTGCTGTTTTCTTTGCTGTTATGACGCGAATTGGAGCATAACGCACGGCTCAGACCCAAACGGTGGTCGTTTAATTTAGAATATTGTTGTAGGAGAGAAAGGCATTTTTGTGATTTTAGGGTTTTCGAAACTCGGCGTATAGAAGCCATAAGAGGGCGGGGAGGTTGTTCTGCTGCTGTAGTAGGAAATCAACAAGAAGCTGCCGCCGTACTGTGTAGAACCCAAATTTCGTTACATGCAACGACGTCGTTGCTGTGTTTGTCAAATCCAATCAAATTTACATGTATAACCATAAGGTTTTCTTGTAGTATGTATAGATGAAGGGTAATTTGAAAGAAAAGGGAATAAAAAGAAAATTAATTATAATCATATTTGATCATTTTAATTTTTTAGAAATGGAATAGAAGGGAATAATTCTCCTCATTCTCCTTGAATAAGTGAAATTGAATACAATCCAATTTAGGTGTAAAATTTTTTAACTCACAAGAAAAAAATAATTTATATATTGTCTTTTTTATTTTTGAAATATAAATTTTGTTATTTATATATCAACTTGGTCTTTTGTCTTTTAACATTTATTATTTTTTCCCCTCCATTCAACCAAATGAAATTATTACATTTTTCTTTCATTCCTTTTATTGATTATTTATTATGTAATCAAATACAAGTTGGTAAAACGTTTTTCTCTTCCCTTTCAAGCTCTTCCCTTCTTTTTAAAATATTAATGCATAGCCACTGTTGCCACCATTTTTTGAAAGAAAGGAAACTTTATTAAGCAAATAGCTCAACGATATCATAGTATAAAATTTTTTGTAAGGAAAAGGGGGATTAACGATCCAAGTCATACTACACTCTTCTTTGTCTTGAAGTCTATTTATACAATTTGTTGCTTTGTTAGCAGTCCTAGAAACTAAAATACATTGGTACCGAGCAAAAGATGTTAATCTCAAATGAATATCAATGATTATAGCTTTCACATCCTAACTAATATTCGTGGTAAGATTAACCATATCCCATAAGGTCGCTGAATCAAATTCAAAAAAAAATTAATTCTAGCATATGTGACAAAAATAATAGCCCTTCTAAGTGCGATGGTTTCTCCATTGATAAGCAAATTGTAAAAAACTCTCCCAATGATGTCTGCCACCATATTGCCTTTATTATTCCTTCCAATAACTACAATGGTGGCAAATGTTGCTCCCTTCCTCCATGCTACATCAAAGTTGAACTTGATCCATCTCGAAGGTGGTGGAGACCATATTGTAATAGTTGGAGGCCTACAAACAGAAACAGTAGGTAAGGAAGAAAATAAACTATTATAATTGAAAATCCCTGAAAGAGAGATTGGGACTTCCTGAAAGTTTTGTTAGGATCAGATAATTGAGTTCCTTTAAATAATGTTTTGTTCCTGGTTTTCCATATTTGCTAACAGTTGAATGCAATTTTTGATACAAGCTTACCACTATCCACCTTATTGAATTCTTTAAAAATTGTGTGCCACCATCTAATAAAAAGGATAAAGCCACGTTCCTCTGGGATATAGCCATAACTACTCTGGAACTAAGTTGTTTTTGCATGAGGATAGAAGAAAAGGAGATGTTCAACTGTTTCCTCTTTTAGGTGGCAGATGTTGCAAATGGGAGATACGAGTACTTTGTGTTTATGAAGGTTAGCTTGTGTGGGGAGGGCATTTGCAGCAACTTTCCAAAGAAAAATTTGCACCTTCGGTGGAACCTTTAAATTCTAGAATTGCTTCCACTTATCTATATAGTCATTATCTAAAGAGGTGACAGTGTTAATTGAACTATCTTGTTTAATTGCGGCTTTACCTTTAAGCCAATGGTAGCACAACTTAACCATATAAGAACCTTTGTTATGTTGGTGCCATATAAAACGGTCTTTATGCGATGGTGGATCGAAAGGGATGTTGGTAATGGCTAAAACTTCATTGCTTTGAAAGAGGCTATTTAATAAGGTTTGGATCGAATCATCTTTGTCTTTATCTAATAAGTTAGCCACTTTGAAGATTTGGATATCCCTCAGCTTTTCTGATTGGAACTTAAAGTTCTCTAAAGTTGGAATCCTATTGTCATCCCAAATAAGAATTGACTCTTCTCTGTCAATGTTCCATTGAAAACAACTCCTAATAGCATCTCTAGCTTCAATAAAACTTCACCAAATCCATGAAGGTTTGTTTCCTTATTGGGTTGTCAAAAATTACCATAAGTGAAATATTTTACAGTTAAGATTTTGACTCAAGGTTGACTTAGTTGTTGGATGATCCTCCACACTTGCTTACCTAACATAATTATATTGAATATTTCCAATTCCTTGAAACCCACGCCTCCCACTTTTTTTGAGGTGGTAAGACTATCCCAATTGACCCAATGAATTTCTTCCCTTCCATTTTTTTTTTGGCTGATAAGTCAATCCCACTGTTGCCGCCATTATCTCTTAGCATAGAGTTAATAGACATCTTTTTAAAAAAAAAAATTATGACGTGATCAAATTTCAACAACCAATATGTGTTATTGAAGTAATGTATGGATTAAAGTTTGAAATTTTATCAACTTGGGCGAGATAAAGCAATGATTTCATACTCAGGTCGAACTAGTCAGTCGAATCAATAAAATTGAGAATCAATCAATGATTTCATTTGACTCAATATTTAAAATTAGTCAATAAGAAAATTAGTCAAAATAAAAAAAAATCAATCAAAATTGAAAAGTGGTTCAACCTAAAACTACATTATTTTGTGAAAATTTTAAAATTTTTAAAATTATATTATTTTTCTCAAAATGTAAGTATTAAATATATTTTTCATTATTTATTATATTATACTTTTTAATTTTTTAAAATATTTTTTGAGTATTGTGCATGTATATTCAATAAAATTTTATAAATTGACTACTTATATCGAAACGATCGAACCGGCTAAACTGAAAACCAACCAACCAACTAATTTTATCTTTAATCCAATTATAAAAACAATTGATATATGTATCCCATTTAGAAACTTGATGATAGGTCTATCAAAGGAGTAAATTACATAATTATTTTCTTGATTGTCTTTTATGTTGATAAATATTTTAGGGAATGTTGGCCCTTGTGCACTAAGAAGGGGTTGAATTGGTGGGTAATTTGAATTTTAAAGGAAGCATACATAAATAAAAGATTGGAGAAAGAATAGAAGAAGAATGAACACACGAGATTTATAGTGGTTCCAATATTAATCAACTCTACATTCACTCCACAATTCATCAATTAGGTGTTTCACTAAATTACTGGTGTTTTATAAGCTCACACGCAACTTAGTGTTTAGGCTCGCACCAAACCATACAAAAGTGTTTTATCAAGGCTAACACTCAAATCTAACACAAGTGTTTTATTAAGACTAACACTCAAACCTATACAAGAGTTTTCTAAGACTCATTCTAAAACCCAAACAAGAGTTTTATATACAATGGCTCACTCTTAAACCCAAACCCAAAGTGTTTAAAACTCACACAAAACTATATACAAAGAAATAAGGAGTTAAAGTTGTGAGAAGTAACTTTACAAGAGTTTTGGCACAATCAATGGTTATTCTCTTGCACTCAAATTCATCTAGTGGTGTGTTTATAAGCTACAATCACCAAAGAGACATTACAAATAACACTATGCCCAAATCTCCAAAGTAAACTAGGCAAATCCTATATTTAATGTTTGTTAGATGAAATTCGTAGTCGAAACTGTGTGATCGCGATCACGAGATTCACATAACACTAAATTTTGCTCAATTCACAGTGGAGAACCCTATTTCTATTTAACGGCTAGTCCATGTGACATAAAACCATTGGTTCTTCAAGAAAAATAGTTGTTATGTCCCTTGAGCAATAGTAAAAGTTGTAGTCTTTATTTTTCCTCTTTGGATGTGATGCTCATCATGAAATTGTCTATCCAAATAGAGGTGTTGTTTAACAAAAATCATGGTCACTACCATTATTTCATTACCATAAATTTTGACATTCCAACTGTTCTTTGGGACACTTGACATAATCTAGTTGAAGATTTGATTCCCTTTAAATGAATGGTTGCGACTCTGAACTCGATATACATCGCAAAATCATCGATCCAAAATTTATCCAACTCTTTTGCAAGATCAACACTTAAGTTTGACATTAGAACATTTCAATCTAAATTATCAAGATCAAAAGAGAGTCTTGACTTAAGTTTAAACAACCTAGTCCAACAAGCTTCCCCTTTTTGATTTTGACAATCTAGATTGAATATGCAGAGGATAAAGAATCAATTATGCTCCAAAGTGAATGATTGTGAAGTGATTCAAATCATAAATATGAAATTGCTCCCCTTCAATCCATACTCCCCTTTAGTTATTCTAATAAGATCATTATATTAGCTTATTACAAATATAGCTTAATTTTCTATCCCTTTTTAAATGTTCTCCTTTGTATATTCAGTCAATTACCTTTTCCCCTCTGTCCAGATTAAAAAGAGAGGAAATATGAGGGAATAAGAGAGAGAATGGGGAATATGAGAGGGAATGTCCACAAACTTGTCAATTGCACAAACTTAAATAATAATAGCAAAACAAGCAATTTACAAAATTGATCATAATTGGTCACATAATAAGATAAATGAATGAAATATAAACTGCATGAAACTTTCATAAAAAACATAAATGCAAAATAATTCAAACATTACTAGGGCTAGGAATTTAAAAACTTGCATATATGGCCCTAATATAGAGTATTTGATATTTTGATGATTGATTTATACATTTGAAATATAGAAAAATCTCAAATGCCACAATGAATTGATTCAACTCATTACACAATTAATCAAATCAAATCAAATCAAACATGTCAACACATAGATATATCAAACAATAAAATGCATAACAACTCTCCCCTAGACAAAAGCATAAATATATTAAGTTAAAAATATAGGAGGTAAAGGATACATTATAAGTTTAGTATCAATTGCTTGATACCAAATAATCATTTGAAACTTTATCCCTTCTTCATTAGCAATCTTTATTCACCTTTAGATTTTCCATGATAAGAATTTGATGGAGTCCTTGTCCTACAATGTCAAACACTTTGCTTTGGTTACCTAAGCATACTTGGGTCATTATGGGTTAATCTTGGAAGGGTCTTCCAATTTGAGGTGTGTATTCCTAATGTGGCAAAAGACATTGATATGCACTTGTCTCATGCAACAATGACATTGGAGTTTAGACTTATAAGTTTTTCTCCTATGAGCAACCTTATTGTCAGTAAGATGCCTTCTCACACTTTGGTTTTATGAATATAAGCAAGTGCATGAATATGGAGTAAAAGAGAGAATTTTGTGTGTGTATGTGTGTGTGTGTGTGTGTGTGTTTAAGCATGCCTCTTTGTGTATATGTATGCATGGTTGGCTCTTTTTAAGCTTAGCTCTTGAGCCTTTAGGAGCATTTCCTTTGCCCTTAGGTAAAGGTGCTATGTACTAGGAGCACTTTTCTTCCCAATGACCTTAATACTAGAAGTTTGAGGTGTTGATACTCTAATGAATGTAGTAGGAGAGGAAGTAGATGAAGACACTTCATTGAAGCCTAAATAATGTCTTATTAAGGGTGGCCTTTGAGATACAATAAGTGTACCCAAAGCTTCTTTCCCTTTGTCAAATTTAGAGATGGAATTTCTAAGTTCAATGACTTCACCTTTTAAAGAATCTTTTTTTTTTCTCAAAAAATTAAGAGAGAATGAAGATTTAGAAAGATTTTCTAAGGATTTTTTGAGTTCTTCATTAGAATTCCTCAAGTCACTTAGAAGATCATTCAAGCAATTAAATTCACCCTCAAGCTTTGAACACTTTTTCTTATAAACCTTCATTTTTTATTTATATTTCTCACATTTTAAAGTTAAAAGCTTCAAAAAGTTCATCATCCATATTATCAAATGCATCATACTCATCATAAGAGTATAAAGAAGTACTTAGCTCATTGGAGGAGCCCTTTTGAGCAATGAAGCAAAAGTTTGCAACTTCATCATCTTTTTCTTCATCACTTAAATCATCATCCCTAGTAGCCTTAACGTTCTTTTTCTTTTTCTTGTGGTAATAGAAAGATGACTTTCTCTAGATTCTTTTTTTTGTTTTCTTATTCATTAACTCCTTAGTCCTTCTTGATATTTTGGCAAGCTCTTTATCTTCTTTGTCACTTTCATTTGAGTCAATTGAGTTTGAATCATTTTTTTAAGCTTTAAAGGCGAGAGCTTTCTTTTCCTTTTTGTCTACTTATCCTTTTAGCTTCTTCATCTCTTCATCCTTCTTGAGGGTCATCTCATGAGTGAAAAGCTTGCTAATAAGAGCATCGGTTGACACCTTTCCATTCTCTAGATTGGACTCTTGAATACTACATACTCTCACACCAAATTTATTCAATGGAAAAGATTTAAGGATTTTAGTATTTACCTTAAAGCTGGTAAGAATTCTTCCGACTTTCTTCATGTTCGTGACAATAGAGAGGAGTTTATTTGTCATGTTAGTGATGCTTTCATTGTCTTTCATCATGAAAAGCTCTCACTCTGTCTCATACATCGTCAACCTACTTAATTTCACAAAAGTTGTGCCCTCATGATAGTTTTCTAGTGCTTTTCATATTACATGTGTAGTGAGGCAATGTTGGACTCTCTCAATTTTTTCTTTTGACATGAAACTTAGGAGAATAGTCATTGCCCTCTGGTTCTTCCCATTTGTCTTACTATGTGTTTCACTCTATTCTTCTCTTGCAATTGCCACCTCTACTCCTTTAACAATCTTTGTTGAAGGCATCCACTCTTCAAGTATATAATCTAATAAATTGATGAGATCACTATCAAGATAGATCTCCATTATATGTTTTCAAAGAGCATAATCATTGCCATCAAAGTAGGGATTAAGGTGAGAGTGGATTTTTTCTTATGTCATTGATCTTTTTTCATATAATTAAGGCTTTAATTAAGACTTAGCTCTGATACCAATTGTTGGCTCTTATACACCAAGAAGGGGGGTTGAATTGGTGGATAATTTGGATTTTGAAGGAAGTACACACAAATAAAATATTAGAGAAAGAGTAAGAGAAGAATGAATATAAGAGGTTTATAGTGGTTCGAGTATTAACTAACTCTACATCGACTCCTTAATTCATCAATTGGATGTTTCCATAAATCACTAGTGTTTTGATGTTTCAATAAATCACTAGTGTTTTACAAGCTCACACTAAACTATGCAAAAGTGTTTTATCAAGGGTAACACTCAAACCTTATACAAGTGTTTTATCAAGGCTAACACTCAAACCCATATAAGAGTTTTCTAAGGCTCACTTTAAAACCTAAAAAAAGGGTTTTCTATATAAAGGCTCACTCTTAAACCAAACCTAAGGTTTTAAAGCTCACACAAAACTATGTATAAAGAAATAGAGTTAAAGTTGTGAGAATTAACTTTGTAAGAGTTTTGGCACAATCAATGGTTATTCTCTTGCGTTCAAGTTCATTTGATGGTGTATTTATAGGCTACAATCTTCAAAAAGACATTACAAACAACACTATGCTCAAATCTCCAAAGTATGCTAGCAAATCCTGCATTTAATGCTTGTCAGATGAAATTTATGGTCAAGACTGTGTAATCGTAGTCGTGAGATTCACATAACACTGAATTTTGCGCAATTTATAGTGGAGAACCCTGTTTGTATCTAATAGCTAGTCCATGTGGCATAAAATCGTTGGTTCTTCAAGAAAATAGTTATTACATCCCTTGAGCAATAATGAAAGTCATGGTATCTATTTTTCCTCTTTAGACGCGATACTTATAGCAAAATCGTCTGCCCAAATGAAGGCGTTGTTTCACCAAAATCGCAGTTGTTACAATTATTTCATTATCGCGAATTTTAATGTTCCAACGATTTGCTGTGACATCTGACATAATCTAGTTGAAGATTTGATTCTCTCCAAGTAAATACAAAAGTCACGATTGTGACACTAAACGTGACATACACCGCAAAATTGTTTGTCCAAAATTTATCCAACTCTTCTACAAAATCAATACTTAAAATTGATTTTAATGTATATTGTCAAGATCAAAAGAGAATCTTGACTTAGGTTTGAATAATCTAGTCCAACAATGAATATTATGGTGTCGTTAATGACATTGTATTATAATGTCATAATCTTCAAAATTATCAAGTAATTATAAAAATTATCACAAGTTAATTAATAAAGCACACACATAATTTAAAATTTTATATAATATTTATATATACAACTTTTAATAAAATATATATAATAATTTTTTTATAAGCAATAGGTCGTATTTATAATTTAGCTATCATTTTGAATTATTTTAACATAAAAATATTGTCTAAAGTAATAAAATATTTTATATAAAATATCAAAAAAAATTACAAATATTTTAAAATTTTATACAAAAAGTGATAAATAATAAGAATAATCATTATAAAAAATTGACTATTTTATTACAATATTATCACACAAGTTAAAAAATTATTATAAAAAAATTTTTAGTTATAATAATTATTATTACTAGATTTATAATTTATATCTCTAGATTTATAATATTACGTGTGATAATAAAACTTACCATAGATAATATATAATTTGTGAACATAATTTTATTATTACTTATAATATATTTAGCTATAGTTTTAATTATGGTTAGTATTCTATAAGTTGTCATATATGATCTAATATTATTAGAAATTAACTAAATAACTAAAGTAAATTATGATAACAACTTCATTTTATTGTCAAAAAAATAAAATTAATAGCAACTTGATACGATCCAAGGCCAACACCTATAGATCGAATAGACATGTGCACCTATCGAGTATAATATAGTGTAGAAGTATTGAGTGTTGATCTCTCAAGAACTAAAAAGTACTCGTATTAGTTATTTCTCTATTATTTAAAAGATAAATTTTAGTGAATTAATTAACTAATTAAAAACTAAAATAAAATAATTCAACAAACTAGAATAATGAAAATATGAACTAGAGAGTGAGAAAAAGGTGACAAATATGACAAATAACACTCAAGTATTAAATCCCCCTAAGACTTATTAAGAAATTAATTTTCCAACAATACAATCCAATTCAATATTTATGGAACTGTGGAAATTCCTCTAGTATGTTAAAATCTTTCTCAAGATAATTAACATCTAATCCTATGTTGATTAATTAGAATCTTTTCCTAATTAAAACCCCTAAAATTGCATTATAATTTTTTAAATTTCACTATTAGGTTTGACCCAAATCTAGAGGATTTATGTTATCCTGTCTCTAGGGTTACATGCAACTCCTTTCAATTGTGCTAAATCTATTCAATAACTTGATTTCTCAATCTAAGTTTAAAGAATTGTACAAGAATCAATATTTTGGACATCAATTCAAAGATATAAAGAGCAAACACAATTTAATTCCATAAAATAATAAAAAGATTGTATTATCGAAAAAAAATCACAATTCAAAACTCATCTTAGGGTTCATCATAATGCCTAACTAATTTAGTTCAAAATGGAATTACTAACCAACATCAAAAGAAAATAAAATAGAAAAGTTTTCATGATAAAACTCTTGTATTCTATAATTCTCTTCAAGCTTGATGAATGACCAATAATTCTTCTATTGTGGACAGCTTCTTCTCTAGAAAAATAAAAACAAATAAAAACTTCTCTTTAGAAATACAAAATAAACAAAAGGCTTTTCTTCCTAAGACTTCTTCTCTTTCTATTTATACTCCCCTTAGTCTCCCTCAAAATAGGAAAAATATCATCCTCTACCAATTAGGTAAAAAAATAATAAGTTGTCCTCTTTTGAATAGGATCTGGTGCTTTCCCAAATATGTTGCAAGGACTTTTCCTATTTTGTATTAGGAAGAGATTGAAATTCTATTTGAAAAAATATCAGAATTGGTCTCTGAACTATTAAATTTTTATTTGGATCCTGAACTTCTGAAACTTCACAATTCCACCTGAAAAATTCTCAAAATTCATCAATCAGCTTCAATTTTCAGAATTTCCTATAAAATTATAAAATACAAGCTAAAAGTGAGACATCATCTGGTATTTTTTAAAAATTAGACTCAATTAACAATAAAAACTATCCCTAAAATTACTAAAAAATAAAAAACTATCAAATTTCTCCACTCTTAGCATTTTCTTTGTCCCCAAGCAAAAAAAATACTAAGGTAAAGGAAAAAGACCCCAAAAGACTCAAAACAAAACAAGAAAAACACTAAGGACAAAACACAAAAAGACTAACACAATTGACTCATAAACACATTTCATTCTCTCATCGACATCGTAACAAATTGAATTAATTGAGCTATGCGAAAAATTCATCAATTCTCAAACTTACAAAAATTATGTTCTAGCATACTTAGTTAATTATAACTCCCTTAAATCAAATGCATCAAAGATTATATATCCACAAACCCAAAAAAAAAAAAATTCATTTATCAAGTTTCGCACAACGTACCCCTCATTTCAAGTGTTTAAATATTAGTATATTCTCTCAAATAACCTAAAAATCTACCATAAACTTGAGAATAAATCACATCTTCACCACTTAAATTCAAATATAAGCACAAATCAACAGGTCTTTCTTTTGATTGTAATAGGGTCTTGGTAGAGGGTTGGTGTTTTTAGCCTAGGGGACTACAAAATAATTGATCATCTTACTAAATACTCTTTTAAATCAAACTCACATAATCTCTCAAGAACAAATCTCATACCCAAAACATAATCTCACTCTCACGGACCTTAAAAATAATAGAAATTCTAGACATGTACTTGATATCTTTTACAAAATAGAATTGAACTATCATGATAAAGAAATACATCCTCTTCTTCCTCTTTTATTTCTTTGAACTTTTTTCTTTCATATTATTATTATTATTATTTGAGTTTTTTTATTTTGAGAGGAAGAAAGAAGAGTTATTTTAAAATCACACAAGGTAATAATTCAAAAATCAAGCAATTAATCAAATAAAATTCTCTCATTCCCACCCCAAAAATAAAACACTCAACCTCAAATTGAAGACTTCTCATTAATTTCATGAAACAATCCATTGTAATTGTAGAAACCAAACCTCATCTCAAAGCAAACATGATCAATTTTTTAAGGGACTAGGCTTCATTGCCTAGCTAAACATGGGATTATAAAAAAAAAAATAAATAAGGTTCTTGTAGGCTCAATAGGGTTCACTAAATGGATAAAAAGGGTGGATGAAAAAAGAAAAAAAAAAGTGTTTAATCCTAAATTGTCTTAATTATTTTTATGTTTGTATTCGATAGGATGGTCTCAAAACGATAACACATTAAGTTCTAGAGACTCTAGCACTATTTGAGGACTCACTCAACAAGAAATTCACAAAATTAAGCACATTACATAGAAAATAGGTTTAAACTTGTCTTCGTAGTGTAAAAAATGAATTTTAATTTTTTTAAAGAATTTGTAAACTTCCAAATCTTGAGATTTTCTTTAAAAGAAGTGATAATTAAAAATCTATCGTAGAAAACAAGGTTTGCAAATTAAGAAAGTGAATCTAAGGTATAACTAGATATTTTTGACCAAGTTAAGATGAAAATCAGAAAACTACTAAGTAAATAATGAGTCATTCACACAATAAAACAAACAAAATATCAAATATATATATATATATATATATATATATATATATATATATATATATATAAATAAAGTAAAATAAAATAGAAAAAATAAAAGTAAAATTATCAAACAATGCAAACTCTCCACCACACTTAAGACACATTGTCCTCAATGTGGAAAAGAAATTTTCAACATGACAAAACAAATAAATAGCACACTAAAAAAACAAAAAGAAAAATGAGTAAAGGAATTAGAAAACTTTCCTGGAATCTCAAGGTGCAAGTAGTGGAGATCGCGGAAGAAGACGATCGAATGTCGATGCAATTAGTTGTCGCTACAGTTTGTATCAGTGATGGAGGGACTATGGTCGACGGAGAGGAGGAGGGGTCGGGATTTGAGGAGAGGTGCAAAATAGGAGAGTTGTGTTTATTTATTTATTTTGAGAGAATTTTATTTTATTTATTTATTATTTATTATTATTATTATTTTAATTATTCTTTTATTTATTTTATTTATTATTTTTTTGATTATTTATTTTATTATTATTACTTATTTTATTTTTTTAATATTCTCCTTGTGTGTATCAACGCATATGAATGCATTGATAACCGCACAATGACGGGATAAGGCTGCTGAAACAGCCCATGTGCAGTCCTAACCGCACACATGTGTGGCTTGGACTGCACATATATGGCCACAAAGTTGATTTTGAAAATCCATTTGTGTAGGTGTGCGGAAAAAACTGCACACCTTATGGACCTCTCTTTTTTTTTAAAAAAAAATTCCTATAAAAACAAAACTCTACAATAAAATTCACATTAATTAAAATTCATACAACATATCAAATTTTTACGAAAAAAGAAAAATTAGCTAAATTAATAGATATAAAATGTTTCTAATATTTTAATCTCTGATAACGGCGTCAAAAACTTGATATGGTCTGAGGCCAACACCTATAGATTGAATAAACAAGTGCACCTATCGAGTATAATATAGTATAAGAGTATCGAGTGTCGATCCCTCAAGAACTAAAAGTACTAGTATTAGCTTTTTCTCTATTATTTAACCAATAAATTTTAGTGAATTAATTAACTAATTAAAAACTAAAATAAAATAATTTAACAAACTAAAATAATGAAAATATGAACTAGATAATGAGAAAAATGTGACCAATATGACAAATAGCACCCAAGTATTGAATCTCCTAAGACTTATTAAGAAATTAATTTTTCAACAATACAATCTAATTCAATATTTATAGAATCGTGAAATTCTTCCGATATGTTAAAATCCTTCTCAACATAATTAACATCTAATTCTAGGTTGATTAATTGGAATCTCTTTCTAATTAAAACTCTTAAAATTACATTATAGTTCCTTGAATTTCACAATTAGATTTGACTCTAATCCAGATGATTTATGTTATTCTATCTTTAGGGTTACATGCAACTCCTTTCAATTGTGTTAAATCTATTCAATAACTTGATTTCTCAATTTAAGTTTAAAGAATTGCAAAACAAGAATCAATTTTTCAAACATATCAATTCAAGGAGATAAAAAAAAACAAACACAATTAAATTCCATAAAATAATGAAAATATTGCATTATCTAAAGAAAATCACAATTCAAAACTCATCTTAAAGTTCATCATACCTAAGTGTCTAACTAATTTAATCCATAATGAAATTATTAGCCAACATCAAAAGAAAATAAAATAGAAAAATTTTCATGATAAAATCTTTGTATTCTCTAATTCTTTTCAAACTTGATGGATGACCAATAATTCTCCTTTTGTGGACAGTTTTTTCTCTAGAAAAATAAAAATAAACAACAACTTCTCTCTAGGAAAAAAAAATAAACAAAAGAGTTTTCTTTCTGAGACTTCTCCTCTTTCTATTTATACTCCTCTTAATCTCTCCTCAAATAGGAAAAATATTATCCTCCACCAATCAGGAAAAAAATAATAAACACTTCTTTTGAATATGACCTGGTGCTTCCCTAAAATGTTGCACGGACTCTCCCTATTTTGTATTAGGAATGGACTGAAATTCTGTCTGAAAAAAACATCAAAATTGGTTCGTGAACGTCAAATTTCTGTTTGATCTCTGAACTACTGAAATTGTACAATTCCACTCTAAAAATTTCCATAATTTATCAATCAGCTCCAATTTTTAGGATTTCTTATAAAATTATAAAATATAAGCAAAAAGTGAGACATCATCTGATATTTTTTTTTTCAAATTAGACTCAATTAATAATAAATTAGCCCTAAAATTACTAAAAATAAAGAACCATCACAACTTTTATCTTTATAAAAATTACACTCCCGAAATACATAATCATATTAGTTGATTTTTTATTATTATTAATAAATATAGTGATAATTTATAATTATATCTAATATTTTTATTAACCACAATTTTTATTATCATTCATCTATATAATGATGATTCAATAATTAAGAAAATAATATCAATAAAATATTTATTTTTTACATAGTATATAACAAATGCAATACATTAAAATATTAGTAGAATATAGTAATAAATTAAAATCTATAATCCCTATTAAAGTTATAAAAACATCTTAAATACATATCAAATATATCTTAAACTTTGAATTAACCTTTAATAAAGTCTAATTTATGTTTTTTTGTAAATGATTTAAGAATACGTCTTTTATCTTGAATGTTTTAAAAACTTTAAACACTTATGCATAAACTTTTTAACCTCTAAAAATTTTTTAAAAAAATTATTAGCATTATATGACCGAAAGCATCACCTCTCCCTTAAGAAAGGAAGAAAGAAAATAAAAAAATAATCTAAAAAATCAAATATTTTTTGAAAATTTTAAATGTTTATTATGTAAACTTATTTGTATTATAAATTAAATGAAAATATATATACTTTTTTTTCTAAAATATCTTTGGTCTTACTTTTCTCCATTTCATATGCATGCAGTTTTGTAACAGGATTTTGCTAATAAGAATCTATTTTTATAAGTCCAAAAATTAATGAAATCAAATCGTACATAGATTAATAGATTAATTGAAGAGAATCTACTTCTTTTGTTCTTTTTATTTCACTTAAATTTTTTACCTTCTTTTCAATTAAGATTTGATAGCTCATTTTAATATATTTGGAATATTAGTAAATTAGGACTTTAAAATTTAAAATAGAAGATAAATAAAAAAGAGAAAAGTAACTTTATGATAAAAAAAAAATAAAATACAAATAGTTATTATATATTTTAATTTGAATTTTAAAAAATTTTAAAAATGGAATTATCATTATAAATTAGTTATGCAAGATAAAGATAAAATTTTATTTTAATTATTTGCATATTAGTTATGTACGATAAAGATAATAACTAAAAATAATTTTTTTAATATTTTCACTTAATATAAAAAGTTCTCATTATAATTAAGTGACAATTTAATTATAATTTTTAATTACATCTAAAAGTATTTATGAATTATTTTATAAAAAGAAAAATTTTATGTGATAACTATAACTTGTAAGGAAATAAAATTCAATTATAATATATCTCATCATTTGAATTTGTGACACCTTTTATAAAGTTGTCATAAAATTTTAATATTTTGTGATAATATTTTTTTACATTATCACACATTAGATTATCAAAATTTAACATTTAGATTTAGTGACTAGTAAAAAACTCTTATTATATATTATGTAATAAAAAAAATTAGTGACAATATTTGCTCATTGCGTAGTATATAACTTATTTTTTTAATGATTAAATTAACTATGATAATTTTAAACCTATTATTTAATCTATATTATGAATATCTGATGTGACAAATTTATATTTATTGCTTAATGTCTACTATAAATTTTTGTATGGCAACATAATTTTATAACTCAACAGAATATTAAATTTCAGTTATATCTAAAATTACTTGTGGAAAGTTTATTTTATTCATAAAAGAGTAAAATGTAAGGACAATTAAAAGTATTCATCAAATAATTTTATGTTACAAAAGAGAGTAATTGTAATAAGATTAGATGTATATTATTTTTATTATTAAATTTTTTACCACTTTACTTAGCGGTTGTCATAAAATATTAATATTTTATGATAAATTCTTTATATTGTTACTCATTGATTTGTTTAAAAATTAAAATTTTAAATTTTATGACTAGTTTGAAATTTTTATTATCTATGTTTTATGATAATAATTTTATAACTATGTAAATATTATCACAAATAAGTGAGTTTCTAGTGGCAATATTGGTATTATTTTATATTATCTTTTGTTACCAAATATTTGATGTAATTTTTAAAATACTTAAGTGATAATTTCATTTGAATGTATAGTTTATTTATCACTTTGAATAACTTTAATTTTAAAAAAATTATTCAAGACAATGGTAGAATTTATCATAAATAAATAATAAATTATATGCATAATTTAAATTTTACATAATTTCTTTTGTGACTTTAAATTATCTGAATAATAATTTCATTTGAAGTGTGTAAATTATCTATAACCTTAGATATTTTAAATCTGTAAAAACTATCCAAAAAATGATACAAATTATACATATTAAGAATTGAAAATTTATGCAAAAAATATCATTTTTAGCTTAAAAATTTTTTAAATGTTTATTTGTCAACTATTCCTCTAAAATATTCTTGAAATTATTTTTAGCTCACTATTAATAATGTTACGGTATAACTCACTAACGTTTTTCCTATTATGTGTGATCTCTCCTGAAGTGTAAATAGTAAATATACAATGCCATATATATACATCTTTGTGTATTCATTAAGAACAAGATAATATAGTGTTAAGAGTTAATTTAAGTGGTTAATGAAATTTGTTTATTTTGATTTTTGAGATAACATACAAAATAATAAATATCTTTCATTTTATTAGGTCAATATAAAAGTGCGTCTTTAAAATTACTCTCAATTAATGTATAAATTCTCTTGAAAATACTCTTATTATAAATATAAAAAATATTGAAGAAACAATAATCAACAATGAAAATATTGATAAATAAATGACTTAATTACTAAAAAAGTCATGAACTTTAATGTGTTTTTAAATCTATCTCATATTTTATTTTTTAACCAAAAAATGCTAAAATTTTAATTTTTTCAAATATATCATCAAACCAATATTTGATTATTAAAATAAATAAAAGATCATTTTGATCCCTTGAACTTTTCTAAAAAGTTTGATTAGACCCAAAAAAGAGAAAATACTTAAAATTATATAAATCTTGTTTAACTAAAAATTTAATCAAATTGAATTTAATATATTTATTCTAAGTAATTGAAATATAATTATTTAGATAATAATTTATAATAAAATTTTATTAAAAAATATCATTGATTCATAATTCAAAGTGAAAACTTACACCATCATAATTTTTTTGAAAAATAATATATATGTTCCAAGTAATTGAAATATAATTTATTTAAATAAATAATTTATTATAAAAATTTATTTTAGAGTATCATTAATTCATAATTCAAAATAAAAAACATAGATAATCACAATTTTTTTCAAAAAAATACAACAATAAATAGTTATCATTTTTTTGTACATATTAAATAGCTACAACTTATTTGTTACAAATAATCAAATTATCTCTTTATATTGATGAGTCATTTCTTGAGAGAAAAATAAATTTATTAAAAATATAAAATAGTCAAATGCTAAGTTAATCAAATATATAAGAAGTTAAAAAAGAAATTATACATATATATTCAATGACAGATTTAGAAAATTTTTAAAATTGAGTATATATAATATATTTTTAAATTAAAATTATTGATTAAGTATTATCTATTTATTTATAAAAATTTAATATTTATGGATATAAATGATAGCCAATAATTATTTTGCAGGTAAATAAATTGCTTAAAATATCTTAAATAATAATAATAATCATATCATACAAATAATAAAATTAAAAATTAAAAATTAAAAATTAAAGCATATAAATAGAAGGTAAAAGTAGTATAAGTACACAATGAATAAATATTTAATTTATATTTAATATAAAAATCAAACAAAATACTTTTCTATATAAAATATCAAGTTAATTTATTGTATTTAAATTTCCAGAATAAATAATTGATTAAGTCTAAATTGATTAAATTTTATAATAAAATAAATATTTATATAAAATAATAGATTAACAGATCTTAAAAAATTAAAGTGGATTTAATTTTTATATTATATAATATACTTATAAAACAAAAATAGAGTATTTTTATACAAAAAATATTATAAAAAATAAAATTTATAATATTATAAAAATACTGATACTATTCAAAAGTGAAAAAAGATACTACTTATATAAAAAGAAAAAATTAAATCAGATTTTATATTTTTTTTTATTTCATTTCTATTTTTGAGTTTTTAAGATTTAACTACTATATATTTTTAGTAAATTTATATTTGACTCATTAATATAAAGAGATGATTTAATTTTTTGTAAAAAATAAGTTTTACCTATTTAATGTGTATATAAAAAAGGTAATAACTACTTATTATTATATTATTTTAAAAAATTATGACGGTATAAGTTTTCACTTTGAATTATGAATTAATGATATTTTATAATAAATTATGTATCTAAATAAATTATATTTCAATTACTTAGAATAAATATATATATATATATATTAAATTCAATTTGATTAAATTTTTAGTTAAACAAGATTTTTATAATTTTTAGGTATTTTCTCTTTTTTGGTCTAACCAAACTTTTTAGAAAAGTTGAGGGATCAAAATGATCTTTCATCTATTTTTTTAATAATCAAATATTGGTTTGAGGATAGATTTGAAAAAAAATTAAAGTTTGGGCATTTTTTGAGTAAAAAATAAAGTATAAAATAGATTTGAAAAACACATTAAAGTTTACAACTTTTTTGGTAACTAAGCCTAAATAAATATTAGTATTCCAATCAATGTTGTACTAGATAAGGAAATATGTGTGTTTGATGGTTTTGAAATGCTTTTAAACATTTGATATATATTAGGACTTGAAAATAATAAGGAACATTTGATAGTTTTGAACGTCTTATTGATAATGACAATACATTTTCAAGTCTTTTATTCCGATCAATCTTGTACTAGTTAAGGAAATATGTGCATTGTACTAGTTAATATTCATAAAACACAGAACGCAAAGAGTGAGTTTCCAGGAGCAAGATTGAAAACTCTATACCCATGTCCCACGTAGACGCACCCATGGCTGATTGACACGCCGCCATAAACGGTAGCTCCAGTGTTATACGACCACAATACTTCTCCATTTCTGGCATCCATTGCATATATAGGTCCTGTTGGGTGTGGCGATGCTGCGAAAACGACTCCATTAGCAACTGACACAGGACCAAATGCGCTAGCATTGCTTGGATTGCCTGTTGACCAAAGGATTTCGCCCTTCGGAGCATCCAATGCTACCCATCCACCCGCAGTTGTAGTTTTGTTGGATGGCCTCAAAATGAAGGTGCTGGCTGCAGAATTGGCAATGTTTGTGTACACTCTTTTCCCATCTGTAGCGGATCCAAAAGTTGCTCCTCCAAATACGCCACCGGGTCCAGCTAACTATATACATGTATTCAATTGATCATGCATTAGAGTCACGAGCTCGGTTCTCCTCAAACAAAGTTTTAGGCTCAACTCAGACTCAATTTTAAATTAATTAAAATCCAAAATGGCTTTCAGATACCAAATGTTCTAGAACAAAATATGATGTACAGAGTAGTGATAAGCAAACCTATTGCCTTCTTTTATTGACAAAGCAAATGTTATTTAAGTCTTTTTGTAATAAGGTTTTTTTATGCAACTGTTATTTTTTATTGACTTTATAAAATTTATTAAATTCAGCAAAATAAAGATAATGCAATTAGAGAAAACAATAAAAAGAAAAGTTACTAAGGAGAAAGACTTTTTTTTTTCATATATATATATATATGTGTGTGTGTGTGTGTGTGTGTGTGTGTGTGTGTGTTTAAGTTTATAATTAAAATATTTTCTTGATATTTAATGGAACACATATTATTAATATTAGTATAGTAAAAAGATAAAAGTGATGGTTTATATTGGACATCACATATAAGAAAGTATTGATTACTTTATGGTTTAATATTATTGATTACTTCATTGCAAACTCTCTTTAAAATATATATAAAAAAATCATTGAAAGATAATACTGCACACACACAAAAAAAAAAAAAGCAATTATTTGCTTTTTTAGACTATATGAAAGTAAAAAAAAGAGAAAGGTAATAAATTAAGTTAGTGATGCAAATATATTTAATCTTAATTATTTTTAACTCGTGCAAGTCTTTTATTTTTTTTCTCATAAATTCTTAGACATTCAATTTTAATAAGCTAAACTGCTTTAGGTTTAATTGATTTTATGTTCTTTATTAATAATTAATTCTTGTAAAATTTATATATTTAATGATTTGCCTAATAGTATTATACATTGAATGTTTGAACATTTTTATGCCTGATATATTATATATTATTATCTATTTGTAGATAACTTTTTATTCATATAAATGAGCTCGATAATTATATTATTTTTAAATTTTAATAGACTAAATAATATGTAGATGACTAACAAATTATGTAATATATCATTAAGCATTTAATAATATTTTTTAAATATATATTACTATATTTTTAATATATTTTACTTAATGTATAAAATCTTACGATTTGATATTTTATTTTTATGATTCTAATTTATAAATATTTTAGCTATTTGAAATTGAAAATGCAAATTTAACAATCTTGTCTGTAATATATATATATATATATATATATCCGCCAGGGATTTGCTTAAATTGACGCTAACTTACTGTAGACCAAAGAAGTCTGCCATCATCACGACTTAGTGCCCAGACAAACCCACTTTTCTGAGAAGCTGTGACAATATCCTGTTTAGTTCCGTTGATATAAACAGTAAGCATCATTGGTGCTTCTCCGAAGTCGGCGTCTATGCCTGGTCCAACAGGACAGTCTGCCGACGAAACATTGTTGCATGCAATAAACCACACATCGTAACCTCCAAGCTGATGGTACCATCTGATGTCGCCAGAGTCCAAATCCAGAGCTAGAACTGAGTCTGAATGGTTATCTGGCTCTACGCATTCATCCGAATGAGATGGAACAGTTTGATTATTCTCCCTTTCTTGGCATTGTTGCACACGCAATGGTGCTGAGTATAGGTTGCCAGTGGCAATGTACACTACATTCCTGCGGATGTCGATGGGTGGACTGCTCCCCCAGATTGCTGCTCCGGCATACTCTTGGCGCTGGCCATGATTATCAGGCAGCATGAAAGTTTGCCATAGAATGGCGCCCGACTTTAGGTCTAATTTGCAGAAGCTGCCGCGGAAGGTACAACACTCCTCAGCGCTTAGACTTTCTTCTAATGAAGATACACCGACATAGAAACCCCTATACGTTCAGAGAAAAAATTATTATTATATTCTCACTCGAAAAAAAATAAAGAAGAAAACTATTCAAATAGATCACAAATAATAATTCGGAAAATTCACCTGATTTTGTAAGGTTATTATATCATTATTTTTATATTATCGAAAAATATAAATGTTATTTGGCTATTTTTTTATGTGTATATATACTAATAAAATATTATTTTTAAAATTATTAAATTAAATAATAATTTAATTTGTATGTTTAACTAATAATATCTAGTAAATGTGAGTTTATATTAAAATTTAGACTCGAGATTTTAATTCTACTTCTTACTTCTCATTATAAAAGAGAGTCATTATCTATATATATATAGAGAGAGAGAGAGAGACGGGCGGGCACAAAGGGAGCAAGTGGGAGCCGTGGCCCCCACAATCCCAAAATATATATACATTTGGAATTTTATTTATTTTTTATTTTTAGCCCCCATAAATTTTATAGAAAAAATATATAAGAGTCCAGATAAAAAATATTTTTTTTTCATCTTCCAATTGCTAATTAGGGCTACAAAATTTGTTCACATCTTCCAATTCCATAAATTTTAAGGAATAATAAGAGTCCAAATAATAAATGCAACAAAAGAGCACAATTAGAATCTCTCAACTCAAAAGAAAAAGAAAAAAAAGTCCAATTGGCTAACAACGAATGTAAGGGTTTGAGTGTTTGACAAGTTCACAAACACATTGAGAAAGTAAAAGAGTAGTCGGTGGAAGTCCTTTCCTCGCGTATTATGCAAACACATTGAGAACATCAATATCATTTAGATATACTAACTTCATATATTTACATCAATATCATTTACTTTTTGTAAATATTTATAACATCAAACACGATGCTAATGAGACTCTTTTGAAATCGTATTTAATTATTTTAAATATTATTATGTGATTACAAAAAATGAAAGACATTGATATATACTTTAATTGAACTAAATATCAAAAACGAATGTTGTATATTAAAATTATGTACTAAATTTTATATAAAAAACAATTCAACATGATATTAGTCGCGATATACTATTGATGTTGCATTCAGGAAACCTTATATTTTATTTTATTTTTTTTAAAATTTCTTTTATGTAACGTGAAGCAAGGAGTTGTTGCTCCTTACTTACACATCTTCCAATTGCCAAATTGCTCCTTTTTTTAATCAATTAAAACAATCGGGATCAGTTCAACCCATCATCGGCACCTGACCCAACCTGGATTTCCAGCAGAATGAAAAATAAACCAGGGGCATCATTCTATTTGTTTGAGGAGCGTTGACTTTTCATACCCATGTCACCATCCTAATATTATGCATTTTGGAAAGCGGAGAAGATAAGACATCTCAGCCAGAAAAGCAATTGACTTAACTAAGACTTGCTTCAGAAATATTGAACAATTAGCAAAAAAATGTCATAATTTTATTTATAGCCCTAATTATTGATGCGAAGGCTATAAATTCACAGTTTTTGAATCATTTGAAGTATCAGAAATTCAAATGAAAGTAGCAGATTTAGGAGAGGAGATTCATAATTCTTGATTTCGAATAAGTTAGGAAGTACAGACAGTAATTTTTTGAAAATCTGATTTGAATTCTATATTATTTGAAAATTTCAAAATAAAATTGATTTGATCTTAATTTAATTTACGAGTCAGCTTGACTTGATCTAACTCGTAGTTTGAATTGAATGATCTAATTTAAATTATTAAAATATAATAATATTTTTTTATTTTTAAAAATCAAAATTATAAGTAATCTAACTCGATTCAAAATTCAAATTAATTTTCATAGTTTAACTCGACTCAGATCTGCCTATAACTTAAAAGTGATCAAGTTTGAACTCATTTGAAGAAAAATGAGATCCAAAGTTGACTCATCCAAATTCATTGACTCGACTCATTTATCACTCCTCGTTGGAAGGCTCATATTTATAAAAAAAAAAAATACTGGTCATAATAAAATAAATTCAAATTTTTTAATTAAACCCATTTTAGCTTAAAAATCTTTTTTTAACGGACCATTTTTTAGTTTTTAGAAAATTTTAGAGAGTTATCTTTTGGTTATGATTTGTTTTCTTATTTGTTTTTAAGAATTTTGGTGCTATATAAGCATCTGTAATGCTATTTTAAGATCATTCAATAATATTATAAATTTTATTTTTTCTTACTTATTAATTAATTCTTATTGAGTCATTAATAAATTCTATTTGAAACGCTATACGTTGCATCAATTATTATCTAGTTTAATATGCTTTTTTTTTTTTTATAGTTATGATTATGAATGTCAAAAAAGTTTAGTGGAGTGCTGATCTGGTTTTGACAAATGAGATTCTTGTATGTGTTTTCAAAGTTTATATCTTTGGCCTCTTAAACTAGGAGGCAAATACTCAATAAGGAGATAGTGCTGCTGTTAATAAAGTATTGTGATATTTCATACTCAAGGCATGCTAAAAAATTTAAACTTTTTTCTCAAACATTTTTAATTTACAGTTTATAGGTGATCTCTCTTTTTTTTTTTTCCTTAAAAAAAGGGCGACTTTTTCAAATTGGATGGTAGGCCAGAATTCGAACACCGTATATCTATGCATGTTTCCGATATAAAAAGAGACAACATATTTATTATGATCTATGAAATGGTTCCTGTCTTTCTGATATAGTCATTGCAAAAAGTGTAAAATGGCTTCAACCAGATACATTTGAATTAGATTAATTTTGAATCTGATTATTTTAAGTGAATGAGATTGATAATATCAAATGAAACTATAAACAAATTGGATTATTTTTGAGCCCCTAATTGAGTCTAGTCATTCTCATAATTTTGATTGTACAAAATAAAAAATATTTATTTTATTTTAAAAAAATTTAAATATTTATATTTAAATTAATCATTTTAAATTAAGTTAAAATTAAGTCAATTCAAATATATCAACATATCGAGTCAAATTCATAAAACTTTTAAATCATTTCAAGACTTAAATTTAAGTCAATTTGAGTTGGATTTGTTGAGATATTAATTTTAAATTTAATTTCAGGTGGATCTAAAAAACAAAAAGAGAGACAGAGAGGGACTACTAACCCCTTGTACGAAGTTCCAGACATTGTGATGACAGCTCTTGGGTGGCTGTCCAGTTGAGTAGACCACACAAGCTTTCCTGTTGATCTCTTAACAGCAATAACTATAGCAGGTCCATAAATTCCTATAATGAGCAGTTCGCCTGCTATTACCGGAGTTGATCTTGAAACTGTCCAGTTAACATCGGGAACAAATCCAGTTCCATTAAGCCCTGTCAACTCAAGCAAGTTTCTTTTCCAAACCAGAGATCCATTAGATGCTTTAACAGCATAGATGTTACCGTTCCAGCTTGGAAAGTAAAGGGTACCATCAAAAATTGCAGGAGTTGCTGTTGTATCATGCCCCACAAAGAATTTCCACTTCAACCTTAGCCTGGAAGCTGTTGCAGGGCTGATCTTAGTCTCATTAGCAGCAAATCTTCGATTGTACATGTCTCCGCCGTGGTTTATCCAGTTCTGTGTGGCGTGATATCTCCTGGCATTCCATTTTGCATCTGCATTAGCTGCCAAAATTAGAAAAGAAAACAGGCAAAGTGACAGAGCAAAAGCGTTGGCGTAGCGTATAGGATTTGCCATGGACATTTGCAGCCCGAATTCTCTTATGAAAATTTTGTACTTCGGTGAAAGCGTTTCTTACTATTTATATAAAGGATTTGGTAAGCATTCTTTGGTTGGTTTGCTTCATGGTTTAAGCAAGAAAACTGTATCTAGGAGTTGGGTTGGTTTATGGATCAATTAAGAAGACCGTTTCTAAGTTAACTTTGATTTATTAGTCTATTGTTTAAATGTTTTGAGAAGGTATTAGTTAATGTTATATTCAATTGAATTTAGGGGAGGAGACAAAGGAGATAGAAGTAACAAAGACCTAAACTTAAAATATTGCAGCTAAAATGAATTGTCAAGGCATTCTAGGATCCCAATGAAAATCATGAATGTGACTTATCTTAAAAATCTCTTTTTTTGGTAATAATACAATATTTTTTAAAAAATATAATGTCGTTCATTGCATATAGTCATGTACTAAAAAAAAAAAGATGGAGGTATGATGTTTTCTGAGTGAAGACATTGCAATTTTATTATATAAGACTTCACCTATAGTATTGTCATGCCTTAAAATTTATTTGGATTTTGTAGATTAATATATAATAATATCTGTATATCATTCAATTTTTATATTTAGGATAATTAATTTCTTTATTAATTTAATTTATTTCTATAATCATATAACATAAATCAACTCAATTAAATATAATTTTAATGATAACAATATTGTATTTAATATTCATTTTGAGATATATGATTCCAATACTAATTATTAATTTTATGTATTATATTCATTAAAATTCTATATTTAATTTGTTTAAATTTGATAATCATAAAAAGAATTAACTAAACGCGGCATAAAGAACAATACGTTGTTTATATCATTTTACATATGACTGATCATTTTTATTCTAAAACAACATTAATAATGATGTTTCGTCTAAAACTATGTTTAGATGGCTTTTTTTCTTTAATAACTATTATATAAAATTTGTTCAAATATGGTTAACTTTTATTCTTTGATTATAACCAATTTTGTATTAATTTTTCATTTCCTGTAATTATATAACAATATATAGAATAATCAAATGTAACTTAGAAGTGTAATGTTACTATGAAACTATATTTAATATTTCACACGCTATTATACTATCATAAAAAAAATAATATAAAAAACCAACCAGGCGTGATTTTAGCCGCAAGACTTATTGACCCCGTCGCTGTTTTTCTTGGGCCACAATGTACACGGTGTCGGCTTTCGTTGACATTCCCGTTACGAGCTGATAATTCTTGCTTTCAGATCGCAAATCCATCGCAAATTGTTCCTTCGGCGGTGTTGATAATCTAAAATAACCAAAAAAAAAAAAAAATTAACTCTGGTGCATCGAAGTCGTAAATTTTGTGTTCCACCCTGCTTTTAATCCGTGTTTTTAGAATGAGATTAATCATTGATTCAGTGTGGCTTAATTTTAAAATTAAGTACTTCGAAAAATTGATCAAAATAAAAAAAAATTGGTTTAAAGTCAGTGAATCTGGATAAAATCAAAAATTGATTTAATTCAAAACTATTTTGTTTTGTAAAGAACTTAAAAGTTTTAAAATTGCATTATTTTATTCAAAATTTAAAATTTAAAAATAGTTTTACTTACTTTATCATATTATATGTTTTTTTATTTTTTAAAAATATTTTTAAGTATTATTTATATATTTTTTAAAAAAATTTTAAAAATTATTCTATTGAATTGGATCAATTGAATTAATTGAATCGACTGAATCAAGAATCAACTAGTCGATTGATTCGATCTTTCATCTGTTTTCTAAAAACATTTCTTTTAATTAGATGATAAGGTGAAAATGGTAATATATGGTTTTTATACATGGGAAAGAATTTGGTAATATATATAACAACTGTACCATTCCACTCTTTTTTAGGAAATATCATGCTACTAATTATAGTGCAATATAAAAAAAGAATATATTTTTTTCTTGAAATATTTTAGTATTGAAAAAAAAAAAGAGAATTAAATTTTAGCAGTCATTGAAGCCTTATTTTGGACATAAAATTCTATTTATAGAATTATCTTATTTTATTAATAGAATTCTTTTATTTTAAATAAATTTTAAATTGATAGAATTCTATTGCTTTGGAATGAATGGTTGAAATCATTTTATTTTTTTAAATACTCTTATTTATTTAAAATAAATATGGTGTCACTTTATCTATATTTTGTAATTAAAATGAACTTTCTCAAAGTTTTATAACTTTTGATCTCATTTAATTTTCTCATAAAATTATTTTTAAGCAAAAAATTTGATTTTTTAATATTGACTTTTCAAACAAGAGAATCATTAAAACAAAATTTAATTCTATTGAACTCTTTCAAAATCTAAGTTTTCAAATACAGTTTTAAAGGTCTTAGTTTTCTATCCAACTCAAAAACTCAATTTGAACAAAAATTTTTTACCTTTGTATATCAAGAAAGGGGTTGAGTTTGTGGCAAATTTAAAATTTTAAAGTAAACGGTTAATTAAAGATAGAAAAGGAGGGAAGAGAGAAATTCAGACACAAAAGATTTATAGTGGTTTGAGTATTAACCAACTTTATATTCACTCCCTAATTATTCAATTAGGAATTTCACTGTCACTCAAACTACATTACGTGTTTTACAATCTCACACCTTAACTTAATATTTAGCCTCACACTCAACCTAAGTAAACTTGTGTTTATGACTAACACATAACCTTATAATCAATTTTCCAACTAATTGAACATTTTACAAGTGTTTAGACTCACATTAAACCTTTATAAAACAATTAATACACTTTCAACAACCAAAGTACAATAGCACTAAAGAGAGAGAGAAAGGCTTTGAGAATTCAATTTGTACGAATTTAGACACAATAAATGTTTATTCTCATACATTTAGAGTTATTTAGTGGAGTATTTATAGATTTCAACCACTAAATAACTATTACTAAGGAACTAGCACTAAATCTCTAAAAGTTGGTAGAATATCTTACATTTAATATTTGTTAAACAAATTTCACAACCAATATGCTTCAATCGTGATTGCGATCCCCATTTAGTGCTAAGAATTCCCTTTTAATGGTTGCAATCTTCATAATATGTCCAACGAATAGCGAAACGTGGCATTCATTCATTCATTACTTGAACTAGCCATTGCAATGCTCCATTTTGGAATAAGGATCATAGTTGCAACATTTGGCTTCTCAATTGCGATCTTGGATCACACTAGATTAGGGGGTTGCAACTCCTACCGCGTACTAGCTCGTCGTTTTATATTAAATTGGATCTTAGGTCACAAGTGCGCCCTTAAGCATCGCAGTCACGATCTTTAAATTACCAAACTACTACTTGGACACGTGGCATTCCTCAAATGGTTTCTTAGGTGATTGTTGAAACACTTTTTCTCAATTTTGAAGATCACGGTTGCAAGCTTAGATTGTCAATCATGATTAACCTTTCATGTTGGAGTTCTTGATCATAATGCTCATCGTGTACTCGTTTGTTTCTCTTGGTTTCAAGTTAAAAGTTAATCATGGTTGTGACTTTAGATAGTGATTTTGACTTACAGGCCAACTTTTGCCTTTTGGAGAATTTGCTTCCTTTTGATTTCCTAACTTATTCTAGCTTTGTTTCTTGCAAAATAAACACTTAATACACACATTAGTATCCTTTAATTTAACTTATCAAGATTAAAAAGAAGATTTGACCAAGTTTTGATCGACTTAGTTTAACAATCTCTTTTCTATTTATTTTGGCAACTTAAATTGATTTTACAAATGGAAATAACATTTATAGTGTTGTCATGTTAGACTGATATGCAAGTTATGAGAAGTCAAAAGCACTTGGTCTGTAGTATTTCTTAGTTTTGCATAAAATGTCAAAACTAAACTTTCCTTCAATTATAGCTCCCTCTTAACATAAATTTATACAAAACATTATGAATTTACTTTACATACTTCTTTCCCCTCATTTGTCAAGATAAAAAAGGAATTAGAAGGGAGGAAGCACAAACAAGGAAAGAGATATAAATGAGAAGGATTGATCATACAAAAACTCATTCAATCATCCATTCATCCAAGCATAAATAAGAGTTAAGAAGGAAAAGAAGACAATGGAGATAGAATAAACAATAAACTGAAATTTTCATTAAGTAAAACAAACCATCACTTACAAAACTAACAACATAAATAAATAAATGTTTGATCATAACATGGATGGATAAATTACTTTGACTAAAATAGAAAATAATGATACAAATGTAGAAAAATAGAAGATAGAAAACACTAAATAAAACAAAGACAGACCAAAAATGGCTTGTTCAACAATCTAATCACTCTCCTCCTCTTCCTACTTTGGTAGGTAACATAGCTTAAGCTTCAATTTCTCTTAGATCTCCATAATGTCTCCATGAAGATGAGAGAGAAGCTTGAACTTCTTTATGAATATGTCCAATTTCTTATTAGTAGAGGCCAAGGTTGCTTGAGAAATTGGAGTAGGAGTGGGTTATAGAGGACCTCTTTTGCTTCTTCTCTTACACTTTCTTCTTCAATATGCTCTTGAATGGCCAACCTTGATCATTTCTTTACTCTTGTTACCTCTTATATTTTAACCCTTTATGCCCCTAAGAAAATATTCATAGGTGTTAGGTTTTACTACTTTAGCTATAATAAGGTAATTAAGGTCTATAAGAGTGGTATTGGATGGGTAGGATGTTTTGAGAAAGGAAAGATTAGAAGGTGTGAAGGCTCCCATATGTTTGGTTATGGTTGTTATGTAGGATAAAGCCAAGATTTGGCTATGTTTAGATTATGCTAGGTGAGCAAATTGATCCATTAAAAACCTAGATGTTTGGATTACTTGACCTTCTACCATCCCATAAAGACAACAAAGATTTTTTTAAAGAAATCCTCTTATTTCCATCACCCCTAGCATTGATGGAGAAGGTTACAATACAGTGTAAAATCCAAAGGAGTAAAGAGACAATATTTTTGGAGAGGAAAGGTTTAGAATCATGATGGGTTTTAAAGGGAATTTCTTTTTAAAAAGCATTAAAGCTAAGGTGAAGGTCATAGAGATTCCATACTCCTTTGGTTTGGAGTTCAAAAAGATTGGCTCGAGATTCAAAAGAAAGCCTATGTTGTTCACCAAAAAGTTTAAAGCAAGTGCCATACTGACTTAATTCTTACGCGAGGCTGTAATGGATTTCCATTATTGCCAAGACCTCTCTTGTGATCTTATCCTAACACGATTCTTCCATAAAAATGATTTTCTCTCATGAAAGTTTTGATAGGTCGATGAAGATAGTATACTTTATGCTAAGAGCTTTTAGGGCAAAAATGGAAGGGAGCTTGTTAGGAAGGATTACCTTGTCTTGAATGAGTTCATATCATTGTTTTTCTTCTTAGGTGAGTTCCTTTATAAGAAAGAGTGGTGAAGTTCTTGGTGATGATGAAGTCATAGGAGCCTTCATTTTTTGTTCTTTTGAAGCCTTTGTACTGGAAGCCATTTAGAGAAGAAGAGAAAGGGATATGAAGAAGGATATAAGAAAAAGTGAGAAAATATAAGAGAATTTGAGTTGGAAGAGTAGAAAATGGGGAAAAAAAAAGTGAAAGAGGGTGCAGAAAATTGGGTTATATAGGCATATAAAAAGGTTTACCAGTTTTTGCATTTAATGTAAAATAAGACCATTTTAAAATGGTCATCAATTATCCAGCAGTTACTGTAAATCACAACTGTTAAAGATATATCACGCTCGCGAAATGCAAAAAATGTGAGTAATGGAAGGTTTGACCATGAAAAATTGTGCTTATTCCTTAAAAAATTGAAAAATTTTGAAAAATTACGGGCGCAAAATGTCACGACTCAGTTTAGAACCGTGACTTGTGCATAAATTGATGTCACCTTAATATATGCAAGCTTGGACAAAAAAAATATAATTCTAAAGAAAGAAAGAAAGAAATTATCAATGATTATTAACTTGAATAATATAGTCTCTAAATATCCAATAACAAATCTAAACAAGTAATATAAAAAAAACCTCAAAAATAAACTCATATTCTCTACCAAATAAAATCAAATTAAATCATTTGAATGATTATAATAAAAATTAGTCTAAGGAAGATAGAGTTTGGGCATAACCAACAAATACAAGACTAGATAACTAAATCCTTTTAGAAAAAGTAGACTAAAGTTTGAACCAGAAGTATATATCTAATTATCTTAAAAAAATTAACAAACATGAGTTGAGCTAATGCTCAATGACTGACAATTGTAGCACATAACATAATAGAAACAAACAAATACTTGAATAATTTTGTAATATTTTAATATTTCTAAACATGCTATTGCTATAAATAAGTAAAATCTCATTTATACATTCAAATCATTAAAGACCTTGAAATCAACTTTAATTCCTTTAAACTAATAAAATATTTCAAATGAAATCTTTCGATACAGTAATCCAAGGTGATGATAGTCCACGTCACTAAAAGCTAGATGGTAAGTGCACTATTAGATAATCATATATAAATCGCCTTTTCCATAGATATCAATGCATGACTTTAATGTAATACTCAATAAAGTATGATGCATGACAACAAATAATGCAATTCTATTGTCAAGATGTTTCAAATGGCAAGGCCCAAAAAACGATACTAAATACTGATTAAAAATCAAAACTCATTCAAATAGGCATCATAATATAATTTAGAATGTAGATCACAAAAATTCAAATCTCAATAGTTGATATATAATTAACAAAGCTCAAAAATCAGATAGCAACAATTCAAAATTTAAATATTTTGGAATCAATATGTTATTAAATCAAGCAAAATCAAAGAATTCAAAATTTTCAAATGCCATTTACAGGTTTAGAAAGACAAATAAAATTTTTAAATAATTGGATGGCTTATTCTGGAGGCCAATAAGCTTTATATGCCTAGGGTATTTCATAAATATTTAATCTAGTAATTTAGAAATAATTATAAACAAATGATAAAATTATTTTACTAAAAACTCATATTAAAAAGCATTTTATAAAACTCATATTAAAAATGTTTTCAAGTTAATAAGTTTAAAAAAGAGACAAAATATATATCATGTACCATAATTATCACTAACTTGAACCCAAGATACTAACAATTTAAGTTCAAGCGATTCAGAACAAAAACTAAGTCCAAACATAGAATGCAACAACTCAGCTGACTATAAGAGTATCAAGATTCCCTACATAATCATATATAGTTAATAAATTACCATATGAAATAAATAGATTTTAAAAAACATTTGCATGTTATGATAAAATATACTAAGTGGAATCATACTAACAATTTAGGCTAAAATTTGGGAAATTAATTTAATATGATTATAATAATTGACAAAGGATAAAAATAATTATTAAATTTACATAATTTATAGTATTACACAAATATATTTTATATAAATTGCTAATAATATACAGTCATTTAACAAGCCAAAAGTGAAACATCTAATAATAGTTAGCTAGGGTTCTAAATTAAGTAAATAAATTTAGTAAAAGTCACTATTACACTTGCCAAAGTATACAAAAGTAATTGGGTGGCTTAGCAATAGAGGTAGATCAAAATAGTATTAAAGGAAACGGACATGTGCATATTATGTGCACACTATCATTTTATGGAATTATATAAAAATCCTACTTGGGTCATACTATCAAAAGAATTTGAAGAAATTGGCATGCAAAAATAGTGTAAAAAAATTATTATAAAGGTATAATATCTAAATATGTAAGTAGATGATTCCACACACAAAATTGTAATATTTTTATTTTATAGAATTATTTAGATTCAAAGAGTATCTATATATATATATATATATATATATATATATATTGGTTTTCAAGGAAGAAAAAGGAAAAAAAATCAAGAAAAAGAAAAATGTAGAGAATTCCAATTCGTGAGTAACGTTACTATATAAGACCAAGTTTATAAGCAACAATGTTCTAATGAAAAAGGCATATGATACAATATAATTTAGAAGAAGGATTTCATCACGTGAGATCAAGTAACTACAAGCACACAGATGTATAAAAAGAATATGATGAATTGCAACTCTTGAATGAAGAAGAAGACACTTGACTTTTTGCATGGATGTGTAATAGTTTTTTTTGAATCTAGTACATAAATTTAGAACACCAATATTTACAATTAAGCGGAAACAAATTGCATACATGTTTGCACGTTGGATCCCAAATTGTTCTGCACTATTATTTCGATCATTGAAAATTGAACACTGAGATAATAGGTCAGAAGAGTTGAAAACGAAAGATAGGTCTTCCTCTCCTTGACCTTCTCACAAGATGACTACAATGGACGTAACAACTAGGGTTATCAATATGAAGGCATAAGAGGAGACCTAACCTATTTGTAATAAATTTAACAGGCTCATCCATCACAGGTCCATGTTAAAATAAGCCTACACTGACCGTCTTCCATATCGACCCACAAAAGGTGTCACAAGCCCATAACTCAATTGATCACTATTTTAATTGGGCTTCCACTACTTAATAAACTATATTATTCAATCCATTTTATAAATAATTAAAATAAACACATAATTAATATTAGCCCACACAAAAATTACAACATTCTCCCGCTTGGATAATATTAATTATGACATTTTCATATTTTATAAAAGAAAACATTTTTGAAAATGACTCTCAGACTGAATACTTTAAACTCAAATGTAGCCACAAATTTTAGAAACATATAGTTTGTTGATAAAATAATACCTTTGTTAGACTAGAAGGATTAATCCTAACTCTAGGAACTCTTTTGATCTTGACAAAAGATATTGATCATTATTAATGGATTATTTGAGTGTTGTTTTGCATAAATTAGTAAGATCTTCAAGTGAAGATGGATGGAGCTCTTAAACTCCAAGTTGACTTGTAAATTGTGATCACAATCGCAGATTCATGACTTCGATCCATGAGAAGACTTGCTAGAAATTAGATAGGCGAAATCGCAGAGCAATTCTCGGCCGCGACTCACCCAAAAGAAGGAGTCCAAAAATGACAGACTGATTCGCGGTCTATGTCAAGTCATAATCGCGACCGCGATTTTTAAAAAGCCTCAAAAGGGAAACAAGTCCACAACCAGCGCTTGACAAATGTCTCAGGTGACCGTTGAAAAAAAAAATCATGAAGGCAACTTATTGGTAGCGACCGCAATTCGTGAAGTGGAAGATGTAATTTCTGACAGAAGAATTCGCGTCCTAAGTCGCGGCCTGCAAAAAGAAATTCGCGACTGTTACTTTTGTTAGTAGAAGAAATGCAACGACTATATTTTCCTAGTGAACCAATGGCAAGAAGACACGTGGACTAGTCGTTAGACACAAACGGGGTTTTCCGCCACAAGTTTTGGCTCCCGTATAAAAATTTGGAATTCGCGACTACGAATGATCAGTAGCAACCGCGACTTCAGTCTAATAGACAATTAATGCAGAATTTGTCTAGCATACCTTGAAGATTTTATACTAATTTTATTGCAATGTCTGTTTGGTGGGTAGAGGCTATAAATACCTCACCAAACACATATAAATGCAAGAGAATTAATAACTTTGTAATCAAACTCTTGCAATTTTGCTACTCAATCTTTTCTATTCTTTTAGACATTATTTGATGTGAGCATAAACACTATTTATAAAGGTTGTAGTGTGAGCATGTAAAAACAACAAGAGAGGTTGTTATGTGAGCCTGTAAAAACACAAGTGTAAAGGTTGTTGTGTGAGCCTCAAAAATACAAGTGTAAAGGTTGTGAGCCTTCAAAACATAAGTGTAAAAGTTTAGTGTGAGCTTAAAAACACCATTGGTAGATAGTGAAACACCCAATTGCTTAGAATTAGGGAGTGGACGTAGGGTCAATTATACCCGAACCACTATAAAACTTATGTATACTTTATACTTATTCTCTTCCCTATCTTCTTGTTTAAATTTTTATACACAATCCAACCCCCCCTCCCCCCATTCTTAGTGCTTAGGGCCAACAACCTTAAACACAATCCTGTTCACATTAAATTATCAATATCGGATCATGACAGTAGTTATGCCCCTTATTGACATAGTACCAATCCATAGTCATAAATATTGACAATTTAACCGACCTGGATTTCGATATGATAGTGTAGCAAGAAAATAGCACTCACATGTGATCAATACACTATTTTTTTTTTGTCAGTCCTCTAAATATTTCTCTTTCATACATGTTTAAATAAGCAAGAGAAATTCACAAGGCTTCACAATAAGACTTTTATTTCTATTTTGGAAATACACACACAATATATGTTTTAGCCTTTTGTTTCCAAAAACACAATTAGAAACCAATATAGCTTAAGATAATCACACCAATCCTAAGCACACCACACACAACTCATAGCATGTTATATATAATGTGCACATACACATAACAAACAACTACAAAGTACTCAACTCATATAAATAAATATGAATACACAATGTAGCAAAATTATTTAACTTAGAAGTTCAATTACAAGCACAAAATTCTCACTAACCAAACACATCAAAAGACTCCACAACACCTATATCACAAACATGTTTCTTGAAAATTATAGGCCCGAGTCCTTTAGTTAAAGGATCAGCTAGCATCAAATCAGTACTAATGTACTGAATCTCAATGTCTCCTTTCTTTACTAAGTCTCTTACTATAAGATATTTAATCTTCATATGCTTAAAACCACTCAAACTTTTATTATTCTTAAAGAAGAATACAAGAACATTATTATCACAATAGATTCAAAGTGGCCTAGCAATAGAATCAACCACAAGCAAACCAGAAGTGGCCTAGCACTAGCACCATAACATGTAACAAACTCAGCTTGCATAGTAGAAGAAGCTATAAGTGTTTGTTTAACACTTTTTCACGAAATAACACCACCAGTAAGTATAAAAATATAACCTGAAGTGGTTTCATATCATCTTAAAAGCCTGCAAAATCAGAGTCCGAATACCCCACTACTTCAAGATCATCCACACGCCTATAAACCAACATATAATCATTTGTCTTTTGCAAGTATCTCATTACCTTCTTAGTAGCTATCCAATAATCCCACCCAGGATTAGAAAGATATCGACCAAGAACACCAACAACGTATGCAATATTTGTTCTTGTACACACATGGGCGTACATCAAGCTGCCAATTACACTTGCATAAAGAATATTATTCATGGTTTGTTTCTCTATATCACTTTTAAGGCACTGCTCCTTACTGAATTTATCTCCTTTCACCACAAGAGTATCACAACCTTTGCAAGATTGCATATTGAACCTACTGAGCACCCGATCAATATAGACCCTTTGAGAAAGACCTAATAAATGATGAGATCGATCATGACGAATCTCAATACCCAAGACAAAAGATGCCTCTCTAAGATCTTTCATATCAAAAGTCCTAGAGAGTAACTGTTTAGTTTCACAAATCATCTTATGTCATTACTAGCTAATAAAATATCATCAACATAGAGAACAAGAAATATAAATTTACTTCCACTGATCTTATGGTAAATGCATTAATCTATCTTGTTCTCTATGAAACTAAATGAAGTAATTATCTCATCAAATTTGAGATACCATTGACGCGAAGCTTGTTTGAGACCATAAATAGATTTCTTCAGCTTACAAACTAAGTGTTCTTTACCACTTTCTTTAAAACCCTCTGGTTGCTCAATATAAACTTTCTCACCTAAATCACCATTTAAGAATGCCATCTTGACATCCATTTGATGTAATTCTAAATCAAAATGAGCAACCAAGGCCATAATTATTCTAAAGGAATCTTTAGAGGAAATAGGAGAAAAAAGTCTCATTATAATCAACACCTTCACGCTGTGTAAACCCCTTAACAACCAATGTAGCTTTAAATTTCTCAACTTTTCCTTTAGAATCCTTCTTAGTCTTGAATACCCATTTGCAACCTATGGGTTTATTATTAAAAGGAAGTTCGACTAGTTCCCAAACTCTGTTATGACTCATTGATGCCATCTCATCTTTCATATCATCAATCCAGAAATAAGAACAAAACACTATTAATAGCCTCATCATAAGATACAAGATCAATAACATTACCTATATTATAATCACCTTCACCAAGATAAACCTCATAATCATCTGAAATTATTGACCTTCTTTCCCTAACAGATCTTCTAACAAGTAATGATTTAACTACAACAGGCTCTGGAGGATTGTCAACAGGAGGAGGAAGATCAATTGCACCCTCACCATCACCACTTACTTGAACCGAAACCTTTATAATCCTTTCATGTGATAAAGGAAAAGGAATGGTTGCAATTTCATTTTGTACACTATGAGTAGGTAGTTGAGAAATGTCTAGATCAGCAACATCCATCTCAAAAAATTTCGCAGTCATAGACTCTATAATCCTTGTACCACGTGCAGGACAATATAACTTGTATCCTTTAGAATGGGCTGGGTACCTAATAAAGTAACAACGGGTAGTTCTAGGGTCAGTCTTTTTCTCATTTGGATTATATATTCTAACCTCAGTAGGATAACCCCAAATACGAAAATGACTCAAACTAGGTCGTCTACCAGTCCACAACTCAAAACATGTTTTAGGTACAAATTTGCTAGGGACACGATTCAAAATATAAAGGGCAGTTTTAATAGTCTCACCCTATAAGAATTCAAGTAAGTTAGACCTACTCATCATGCTCCTCACCATATCTTTCAAAGTACGATTGTGCCTTTTAACGACATCGTTTTGTTTGGGACTACCAAGCATGGTATATTGAGTAACTATTCCACATTCTTGCAAATATTTGGCAAACTCTATCATATGTTGACCAGTCTCATTATATTTGCCATAATATTCACTCCATGATCAGACCTCATAATTTTAATGACTTTTCCTAATTATTTCTCAACCTCAGTGTTGAAAATTTTAAACATCTCAATGGTATTAGATTTCTCTTTTATCAAGTATAAATAGCCATAACCGAAAAAATCATCAATGAAGGTAATGAAATATTTATTGCCACAAATAGTAGGTGAATAAGGTCCACTAATATCAGTATGGATAATCTTCAGAAGATCTAAACTTCTATTAGCACCTTTCCTTTTATTCTTAGTTAATTTACTCCTTATACAATCCACACAAACATCTAGATCTTCAAAATCAAGAGAAGGAAGAATATCATCTTTTACTAGTCTTCTAATTCTTTCTTTGGATATGTGACCTAAATGTTTGTGCCACAATGAAAAGGATTTTTCTTTAATTAAGGATCGTTTGGTCATAATGTTGGCTTCATAAGAAGGTTCACAATCTTTTGCATCATCCAAACATAATCTATATAAATTATCGAATAAAACACATTCACCGATCAATTTAAAATCTAAAAACATATTGGCTCTTTCATTACCAATAGTAAAATGATATCCAATTTTATCCAAAACAGAAACATAAACTAAATTTCTCCTAAAAGATGGAACATAAAAGGTGTTCTCCAAAACTAGACAAAATCTAAATTTCAAGATTAACCTAACTACTCCTACTTGCTCAACATCTATCTCCAAATTGTTCCAATTCTAGCTTGGACTCTCTTTCACTTGGCTCTCGTTTGCTTATGAACCCCTGCAAGGTAATAGCAACATGAATAGTTGCACCACTATTAAGCCACCAAAAATTTGGTGGCATATCAACCATATAAGATTCAAAGCAAACATAAGCGAAAGGAATACCTTCTTTTTCTTTCTTTTCAGCCAAGCTATGAATTGATGACAATCTTTTCTCTTATGACCTTCTTTATGACAAAAGAAACACTTCACCTCACTTTTGTGGACAACTTTAAAGTCTCCCCTCTCTTGGTCTGACTCCTACCATGCCATTTAAAATTTTGATTCCTTTTAGGAGCATAATAATTCGGTTTAAACTTACCTTTATCCTTTTTAGGATCAGCCCTTGGTTGTGTCAATAACATAACAACCTCACCTTTTTCTTTCTTGATTTTCTTTTCTTCAACATCACACTTGGTTATAAGGTCATTAATGGTCCAAGTAGTATTTTGGGTGTTATAGGCAATCTTGATTTGGCTGAATTTAAGAGGCAAAGTGTTGAAAGCTTGGTGAACTACAAATTTATTAGAAATCTCAAGTTTAAGACCCTTAAGTTTGGTTTAAAGGTGAACCATATTTAATCTCTCACATTCTCACTATGGTTTTATCTCATATCGGTTAACTAATTCATTACGGTCCTAGCCTCAGCCTTATCGGATACAAAGTATCTATCTTCTATAGCAGCAAGAAAATTTTTAGTAGTGACAAATGTGGGCAAGCTACTCTTAAAGTATTCAGAAATAGTTTTCCTCATCGCCATAAGACTGAGACGACTCGATCTCTCGCATTTGGCATGTAGTTCTTTTTCTTCAATATCACTCTCACGGTTGGGTTTAGCAGGCTCATCTTCATAAAAGGCATAATCAATCACACCTATTCCCAAGACAAACAAAATGTCATCTTTCCACCTCTTAAAGTTGGTGCTAATCAAGAGTTCAACAGTCGCAGTATTGTTGTTTAGACTAAAGGAGACTGTTTGTGACAAAACAAAAACATGTATTGGAATTAGGCTATGTATAAAAATCAAATTTATGATTTACATAATCTAGATAATTCTGGCATCACTACATATTCTCTTTTTAGGCAGAACATACGCATGCAATAGAATTTCTAGTTATGAAGCACACAATTGAGAACGCACTAGTTTCGAGAGATCTATCCCTTTGGGCAGACAGACTCTCTAGACTAATGCAATCTAAGCACAAATAGCTTTATCTCAATAAGCTCTCCAAAAAAAAATGCATCTAATAACCCCATTTGGGCATGTTATTATTTACATTAATTTGGAATTATCTCTTCATTCTAACAAGCACTCCCAAAACCGATGCATCTAATAACCCCCTTTGGGCAGGTTATTATATACATTGATTTGGAATTATCTCTTTGCAACAATTAAAAATAACTCTATGAATTTCAATATATGTCCCACTTTGGCAGTAACACCCATATTAACTCATAAAATTATTTTTAATTAGAGATTTATAAAAGCCCAATTAAAATACAACAAACACAAATATATATTTCAAAAATATACAAGGTATCAAACACAATATTTCTTAATTTAAAAACACATGATCATTATTTCATTTATGTGCAAAACAAATATTCATTATTTATTTATTTATTTTTATCACAAAATCAATATCACTAAATAATAATTGACAATTAACTATATATACAAACCACCTAAATATTTATATGTATATATATTAATAATTATTGAAATAAAATTAAACTATATCATGATATACATAAATATAAACATGCTTATTTAGACATTTGCCCGCATAAGAAATTGACAAGCAATTGACTTAGTTCAATCGGCCAAGTTCAAGGCTAGGAGATTCGTGGTTGTGGATTCGAGACCCATGACACGCATCCTCTTCCCTTTGTTTTTTTTTTGTTACAGAACGTCGATCCCCATCGGCAAGGACGTCGATCTTTGTTCGGATTGCACAACAACCAACAACATGCCCATTCAATCTTTTGGCATTCAAAGATCGGCAAACCCAAAACAATAACCAAATCAATAACTGAATCTTTTCCTTCATGGGCGATCATCAAACCCGATTTTGACGACCAAATCAATTCAACAACCAAACACAAAACAAACATCACAACACAATCAACTCAAACACAGAGAAACAATCAATCAATAGTTGTTGTTCACGAATGAAATCGACACAAAACTTGGGGCTCGGGTCTGAAGCAGATGATGAAAGAGAAACGTGCCCCTGTTTGAAACGTGACGCAAATAGAGAGGAATAGAGATGAGTTGTCTCTATTTGCATTTGCGATTTGGGTTTGGAACCAAAAGAAAACTTTGAGTTGTGAACACAGAAGGGGGAGGAAAGAAAAAGAGAAAGAAAAAAAATTTGCCAGAAAAAAAAACTTTTTTTGCTAATAGCGATCGAACCCGCGACCTGCTATAGGTTGCCCCATTCACAAATCGTCCGAACTAACGGAAGAGTTTGTGATGGTAGAGGCAAATTCAATATATCAAAGGGAGAATCGACCATAGTGGGATGCCCTGGCTCTGACCAATTTTTTTTTTTTGTTAACAATACAAAATATTTAGGGTTCTAAATCATGTACAATCTAAGCTCTGATACCACATGTAATAGTTTTTTTTTTTAATTTAGTATATAAATTTAGAACATCAATATTGACAATTAAGTGAAAACAAATTACGTACCTGTTTGCACGTTGGATCCTAAATTATTCTGCGCCATTATTTCAATCACTGAAAATTGAACACTGGGATAATAGGTCAGAAAGGTTGAAAACGAAAGCTAGGTCTTCCTCTCCTTGACCTTCTCACAAGACGGTTACAATGGGCGTAACAACTAGGGTTATCAATATAAAGGCAAGAGAGGAGACCTAGCCTATTTATAATAAATTTTAACAGGCCCACCCATCACAGGTCCATGTTAAAATAGGCCTACACTGACCGTCTTCCATATCGGCCCATAAAAGGTGTCACAAGCCCATAACTCAATTAATCACTATTTTAATTGGGCTTTCCACTAATCAATAAACTATATTATTCAGTTCATTTTATAAATAATTAAAATAAACCCATAATTAATATCAGCCCACACAAAAATTCCAACAGGATGCACCTGTATAAGCCCACAATTGAAAGTGATGTGCACATGGCCAGAAAATCTTATATAATGTAGACTCCATCAACATCGATTCAAAGTTGTGCAATATTTGATAGAATTAACAATTGTCAATCAAGTGGAACAAATTACTGGTATTAATGAAATAAGCCAAGAAGGTTATTCATCTCTCCAATAAGAATTCAATGGCATACATAAAACAAACTAGAGTCATAAAATTGGAAGGGAATGCCCAATATTGAGTAACAAAAGATACTGATTTCATGAATATCGACTCTAAGATGAATTTTGCTAAAATAAGGATCCAAGTTTTATTTGAGCAAAATAATGAAGATGAAAAGATCTATAAATAATTTTAAAATAGGGTTACAACAGCTCACGTATAATATTTTAAAAGAAATAGTATTGGACTAGATTGGTCAAACCTAAGTCAAAACTCTTTTTTGATCTTGACAATGTAGATTGAAAAATTCTAATACCTATTTTAAGCATTGGTTTTGTAGAAATTAAGTTAGGAACTCATTGAAAGTTTAATAAAAGTGAAAAGCTCCAATTCTCAAAATTGACCTCAAAATTGTGACCATTACAAGAACATTGCTATCACTACCAAAAGTTCTAGTTTGTTTCGTAGTGGGAGTTGCAGCAGGCTTCACGACCATGACTTTCAAAGGTAGTTATTGAGTGCCACATGTCTAAGGAAAAATTGGAAGATTTGAAGTTTGTAATCGCTAATATTGGTAAGGACCATGCCACACCCTCAAGAGGAAATGTGATATTCCAGTTTGATTCACAGTTGAAGTAGTGGTCCCTATTCCAACGATATCTCTGTAGTGACTATGACCAAGAAGTTTTGACCATGACATTTGTAATTCGTTAGAGGGATCTAATGACTATTTTTTGAAAGATCAATATTTGAATGACAGGTGTCACTAACTGTTAGACATATTTAAGAATCGCGACTGAGAAAAGGAAAAATCTAGAACAAAATGCCAATCGCTACCGCAACACACCTATGTCGACTGCAACTTAACTCTAACAAGCATTAAATGTAGGATTTACCACCATACTTTAGGGATTTGCACATAGTTTTGATTGTTATGGCTCTTTAGAGGTTAGAACTTATAAATACCTTACTAAATAGGTTTGAATGCAAAAGGATAGCCATTTATTGTGTCCAAACTCCTGCACTTTTAATTCCTTAGGCTTTAACTCATTATTTATTTGTCATTAAGTTACTTAAGCTATTGAAAGTTAGGTGTTAGCCTTAAACACTTTGGGTCTGGATTTTTTAGTGAACCTAAGTGAGAAAAACTCTTATGTAAGATTGTGTGTGAGCTTTAAACACAATTTGTAAAGGATTTGAGTATAAGCCTTGAGAAAACACTTATTATGTTTGGTGTGAGCTTGTAAAATATTTTTAAGAGTTAGTGAAATGCCTAATCAAGGAATTAGGGAGTGAACATATGATTTGTTAACACCTAAAACACTATAAATTACTTGTGTTAATTCTTTTTTTCCCTTTCATTAAACTTTAGTTTATTTTGACTCCCTTTAAAATTTCAAATCTCCAATCAATTTAACCCCATTTTTTATTGCATAATGGCAACAAGTGATGTCAGAACTCAAGTCTCAAAATTTATCTTAATTACTTGGGTAAAGATTATGACACAAGAAGGAATCTACACATCCCTTAAGTTGTTCTTTGATGGATTCGATTATGCACAGTGGAAGTATAAATTGGAGATTTATCTTGATAGTGATGTGATGGATCTTTAGGATATGATGGCAAAAGAGTGGAAGCCACCCACTAAAGTAGTGGATGGAAGTGAGGAGTTGCTCTTTAAAGAAGAATAGGTTGAGGCCTATAGAAAGGCAAATGAGAAGAATAAAAGGACAATGATAATTATCTTGAGCTCTCTCTCAAGAAAGGAATGTGAAAGAGTCACACTGCTCATGGCATATATCGTAAAGGCATAATGCAAGTCAAGTCTAGTGGATTAAGCATGCATATAATGAATTATGAACTCTTCATGATGAAAGAGAATGAAAGTGTCACCGATATGACAAATAAACTACTTGCCATTGTCAACAACATGAAGAAGTATAAGAGAACTCTTATTAATCATGAGGTAAACATCAAAATTGTTTAAATGCTTCCTTTGAAAAAGTTTAGGGAAAAGTTTAGGCTAGGGTATGTAGTATTGAAGAGTCTAATAAAGACATTTTTGAAAAAGTTTAGGGCTAAGGCATGTAGTATTGAAGAGTCTAGTAAAGACATTTCAAAGTTCCAACTGATGCCCTTATTAGAAAGCTACTTACATAAGAGATGACTATTAAAAAGAATGAGAAAATGAAAAGGATAAGAGGACAAGGAGACAAAGGAAAAAAGAAGACTCTTGCTTTTAAGTCCTCTAGCAAAGACAAGTAAGTGGAGGTAAACTCTAGTGATAGTGATGAAAGTAAGAAAGAAGAAGAAGAGTTTGCCATGCTTTCAAAGAGATATAAAGAGCTTATAAAAAGAAGGAAAGAAAGAAGAAACCCTAAGAAGATATCATCTAACTTCAAAGAGAAGAATAATGATGTGACTTGCTTTGAATATGGAAAACAAAGCCATATAAAATCCAATTGTCCCAAGCTTAAAAAGAAGAATAAGTGGGATAAAGAGAAGAAAAAGGGCCAAGGCAAATTAAGATGGCGACTCAAGTGAAGAGGAAGAAGATGATGAGGTTGCACTTTTGCTTCATGGCTCAAGAGGACTCCTCTAATGAGATAATTACTTCTTTTCAAACTTGTGATGATATTGATTCTTATGAGGATGAAAATGATGAGCTACTTAAAGCCATGTCCATGAGATGTGACAAATATAAATCCAAAATGAAGGTTTACAAGAAAAAATGTTCTGAACTTGAGGATGATTTCAAAATTTTGATTGATCTTATTTATAGCATGAGAACCTCTAATGAGGAACTCAACAAATCATTAGAACAACTTTCTCACACTCCATCCTTACTTAATTCCTTAAGAAAAGAAAATAATTTTTTAAAAAATGATGCCATTAAGTTAAGAAATTCCATCTCAAAATTTCACAAAGAGAAAAAAGTTTTGGATATACTTACTGTATCTCAAAGACTGCTCCTTATAAGATATGGTATTGGCTTCAATGGAGTCTCCACATCCACATCTTTTCCTCCTACTTTCATTAGAGCTTCCACACCTCAAACCACTAACATAAAGGTTGTCCAAAATGAAGGTTTACAAGGAAAAATGTTCTAAACTTGAGGATGATTTTAAAAATTTAAATGATCTTATTTGTAGTATGAGAACCTCTAATGAGGAACTCAAGAAATCTTTAGAACAACTTTCTCACACTCCATCCTCACTCGATTCCTTAAGAAAAGAAAATATTTTTTAAAAAAATGATGTCATTAAGTTAAGAAATTCTATCTCAAAATTTCACAAAGGGAAAGAAGTTTTGGATACACTTATTGTATCTCAAAGACTACCCCTTTTAAGACATGATCTTGGCTTCAATAGAGTCTCCATATCCATATATTCTCCTCCTACTTTCATTAGAGCTTCCACACTTAGCATATAGGTGGTTGGGAAGAAGAATGCTCCAAGTACTAAGCTTTTTATGCCCAAAGGCAAGGGAAAGGCACCTCAAAGCTCAAAGACTAAGCCTCAAAGAGCTAATAATGCATTCATGCACCAAAAAAGGCATACACAAAGGTACACACCTCCTACTCCTCACTACACATATTCTTACTCGCATACACATGGTCATGGCATGAGAAGGCTCCCTATTCATGCTAATATTACTTATAGGAGAAAGTCTAATAAGTCTAAGCTCCAATGTCATTATTACATGAGATATGAGCACATTAATGTATTTTGTTACATTAGGAAGGCTTATTTCAAACTTAAGGACTCTATCAAGCCTAACCCCTTAGGACTCAAGTATGTTCGGGTACCCAAACAAAGGTGAATGTGTTTTATTTTATAGGTATGCATAGAAACTATCAATGAGGAAGACAATGGTTGACATGTGGATAATGGATGTTCAAATCATATGAATAGAAATAAAAAGTTATTCACATCTATTAAAGAAAAAGATGGTGGTAATATGAAACTAATACAAAGGGTAAGGTAATTGGCATTGGTGTGATTGGTAAGAAAAGTTACCCTTATATAATAATGTCCTTTTAGTTAATGGTTTAAAGTATAATTTGTTAAGTGTAAGTCAATTATGTAGTAAGGGTAACGAAGTTACCTTTGATTCTATTATGCAGTAAGGGTAACGAAGTTACCTTTGATTCTAGATAATGCCTTGTCATCACCTTGATAGATAGGAATATAGGTTTTAAAGATGAAAGATAAGGCAACATATACATAATTGACTTAAACAATTTGGCTAACCAATCTTTTAAGTGTCCCGTGTCACTTAGTAATGAAACATGGCTTTGGCATAGAAGACTTGGACATGCAAGCATAAAGCTTTTCCAAAATTTTTCCAAAAGAGAGCTAGTTGAAGGTCTTCCAAAACTCAAGTTTGCTAAGGACAAGACATGTGATCCTTATTAAATGGGAAAGCAACACCAAGCATCTTACAAGATAAAGAATGTTGTAAGTATCACTAGGCCTCTTCAACTCATTCATATAGACTTAATTGGACCTACTAGAAATGCTAGCCATAGTGGAAAACATTGTGCATGTATCTTAGTTGATGACTACTCTAGGTTCACTTGGTTTAGTTTCTTGGCTCATAAGAATGATGTTTTGTATGCCTTCAAAAGCTTTACAAAATGTGTTCAAAATAAAAAAAGTTATTTCATTTCTTCTATTAGAAGTGACAATGAAAAGTAATTTCAAAATGAACATTTTGAAAATTATAGTTTAGAGAATTGAATTTTATACAACTTTTCAGCTCCTAAAACACTATAAAAAAATATTATTGTAGAAAGAAAGAATAGAACATTAATTGAGATGCTTAGAAATATGTCCAATCTTCCAAATAACTTTTAGGCTGAAGCCATCAATACCTCTTATAATGTTGCTAATAAAGTTTTTAAAAGATCCATTCTAACAAAACTTATTATGAGTTATGGAATAGAAGAAAGCCTAAGCTTTCATACCATATAATGTTTGGATGCAAATGCTACATTTTAAATACCAAGGATAACTTTAGAAAATTTACCTCTAAAATCGATGAGGATATATTTTTAGGTTATTCTACCACTAGCAAGGCTTATAAAGCCATTAACAAAAAGTCCATGATGGTTGAACAGTTAATGAATATCATTTTTGATGAGTCAATAAGCTTGATCCTAGAAAAAGTACTCTTATTCATGATCTTATAGGTGAGTCTAAGAAGTTAGAGCTCAACTTTACACCAAAGGAAGTTGAGATTAATGTTCAAGAGCAAGAGCCACCTCAAGTGATGAAATAAGTTATACCTTAATAAGAAGATAACCAAGCTCAATGACTACCCAAGGATTAAAGGTACTCCAAGAATTATCCAAAAGAGTTAATCATTGTTGAGACCTCTAAGGGAATAAGTATTAGAGCTCAAGTTAATACTTTAGATAATAATCTTGCACTTATTTCTCAATTGAAGCCAAAATCAATTGATAAGGCTCTTAATGATGAATGTTGGGTGATTGTTATGTAAGAAGAATTCAACCAATTTGAGAGAAATAAGATTTGAGAACTTGTCCTTAGGTTAAAGGATCACCCGATTGTAGGTTGGTTATAAGTTATAAATAAGTGTTTAGGAATAAGTTAGATGATTAAGGTTCCATCACAAGAAACAATGTTAGATTGGTTGCCGAAGGGTACAACAAAGAGAAAGACATATACTATGATGAGACCTTTACCCCTATTATAAGATTAAAGACCATTAGAATTCTTTTAGCATATACATGTCACATGAATTTTAAGCTTTTTCAAATGAATGTTAAACATGCATTTTTAAATGGTTTCATTGAGGAGAAAGTCTATGTAGAACAACCTTATAGTTTTGAATCTCATGATTTACCAATTTATGTTTGCAAATTGGCTAAGGCCTTGTATGGTTTGAAATAATCTCCTAAAGCTTGGAATGAAAGACTTAGTTCTTTTAGTTTGAAAAATGATTTCAAAAATGGCAAGGTTGACACTATTGTCAAAAGGCATAACAAGGACACTTTGATAGTTCAAATGTATGTTGATAACATTATATTTAGTGCCACTAATGGATTTCTTTATGAGGATTTTACAAAATGTATGAATAGGGAATTTGAGATGAGCATGATGAATGAACTTAAGTTCTTCCTTAGTCTACAAATCAAGCAAAACAAATAAGACATCTTTATTAACCAATCCAAATAAATAAAAAGTTACTCAAAAAATTTGGAATGGATGGATGCAAGGTAGCAAAAACACCAATGAGTGTATTAATACAGCTTGACAAGGATGAATCACAAAAGCCAATAGATGAGAAGAAATATAGAGGTATGGTTAAGTCTTTTTTCTATCTAATTGCCTTTAAACCCAATATCATGTAAAGTACTAACCTGTGTGCTCTATTTCAATAATGTCCTAAGGAATCACATTTGCACGTGGTAAAAAGGATTTTGAAATATTTATATGGCACCATGCATCTAGGCTTATGGTATTCCAGGAACTCATCTTTTAGCCTTCTTAGGTATTCAAATACAAATTATATGGGTAGTTTGTTGGATGGGAAGAACACTTTCGGAACTTGCCAATTTATTGGTGAATGCTTTGTCTCTTAGTTTAGCAAGAAGCAAGTTTCAGTTACCTTATCCATTGTCGAAGTCTAATATATTATAGCAGGATATTGTTGCATCCAAGTTCTTTGGATAAAACAATAACTCAAGGATTACAACAAAATTTTGATCACATTCTTGTCATATGTGACAACATTAATGCTATCAATCTTTTAAAGAATCCTATCCAACATCTAAGGAGCAAACACATTAACATAAGGTATCATTTCCTTAGATATCATATGCAAAATGGTAATATGATGTTAGAATTCATTGACACTAACAACCAACTTATGGATATCTTCACTAAACCTCTTAATAAAAAGAGGATGAACTTCATCAAGAGGGAACTAGGAATTTTTTATGAAAGCTCTTTAGGGTGAGAATAGATCTCATTATATGCTTCTAAAATTGCTTGATTATGGTTAAGTTATTTGATGTGTTTGTAATGAATGTATGTTGATTTGTTCTAATAATGTGTTAAGATGAATTAATTCAACATGCATTCAAGTTTCTCTATATTCAAATGCATGAATTATTCATCAATATATCAAATTGGTCACTATATATTTGGGCCATTTATGAAAATTTTGTTTCTAAGCTTGTTTTAAAAAATGATTAGTAAATTGTGAGTGAGACCACCTTTTGAGGTTGTTATTTACAAGCCCATTTGATTTTTTAAAATTTTAAACTTTGCGTTCATGACTTTTCATCGCCATCTCAAAAATTAAAATCTTTGTAAATTTCGATCATTTTCTTTGCATTTTCGAGAATTTTTTAATCGTTACTCACATTTTTCATAATTCGTTGTTGCAACACTTGTATAGCAGTCGCAACTTACATGTAACCACTAGGTATTGACCATTCATCTCTTAAACAGTGCAACCCCTTCATTAAATGCAAAAATGGCCCTTTTTTTTTTTAATTTTTGCCACTTATACCTCTTTTCTACCTATTTAAGCCTTTGAATGTCTATCTCCTTCACTTTTTACCTTCCCCTTCTTTTATTCTCTCAAATTTTCTCTCTTTTTTCTTCATCTTCCTTTCTCTTAATCTTTTAATCTTCCTCTCTACAACCTTCTTCATCATTATCTTACTAAGGCACTAAGGAAGCCTTCAACAAAAAGTGATAAGGCAAGGGAATAGCCCAAACCTCTTCTCCTCCATAAAGGCAAACCCCTCTTCTTTATCTCACGAGGGGTACCAACAAAGAAGAGAAAGTAAGGTATGAGGCCAATAAGAAGAAACTAATTACTCCCAATAAAATTTCTTCTAAATTTATTCTCAGAACCCTCAACCTTAATAGTGAGATCAAGGCTTTTTTTTATCAAACCTTGGATGGGTGGAATTCCTCTTTAGAGATAAACCTGGCTATGAAGAGGTGGTTGGGGAGTTTATGTGCACAATGGAGATTAGTAAGTAAGCAAACTCAAGAGTTGGTATTTATGCTTGCTTTTTAGATGTTTTGGTGAGGAATACTACATAATTTATGAGCAAATTTGTTCTTTGTTCACTTTTGAAATCGGGGAACATGTTCCCTCAATCTTTTTTCCCTTTCCATTAACCTTTTTTATTTTTGGAAAAAAATTTCTATTGAGACTCGGCATGGCCCTAAAAAGTCCCTAGCTAAAAATATAAGCCCTTCCCTTTTGACTTCTTTATAGGATTATAACATTTTCCATCAATGCAAAGGGTAATGAAAATGAAAAAGTCTCCTAAAATGACTTACTATTTCTCTATTGCCTTGTTAAAAATAAGCCATTCAAACCGATCACTACTTTGTGGACCAATTAGCCCATATAAGCCTATTTAAAAGAAGCCAATTCCTCTTTCCTTTTAACATTACAGTCATATATAAGTATGTGGGAGCCTTAATCCCATAAAATGAGACCTTTTTTACTAAAACCTATCTTCCCAATAAAAGCTTCCTTGACCTTAACTACTTGATCAATGCCAAGGCCATAAGGCCAAACACTTATGAGTATAAGGAGTAAGACAACAACAAGCCTCACAAGCCCAAAAATGGAGTTGGCTTGTGATTGAAGAAGGCCAAGCAAAAGTTCCTCAAGCTCCAAAGGTACAAACTGGGAATGCTCCTCTTTCAATCTCTCTCTCCTCTATTGATAAGAAACTTGACAAAATCTTGAGAATGATGAAAAGTATATTCAATCTCCTTTCCCATCTTTGTGGTGACATAGTTGATTGCAAGAGAATATGGAATTACTCCTTGTTATTTTTCAGACTTTGGAGAAGAAAATACCCAAGAGGAAGAAGGAGGGAATAAAGAAGAAAGTGACACTACAAAAGGAGGAAATGGAGTCAATAATGACGAAGAAAAAGAAGTTGAAGATAGTAAAGATCATGATGATGATGACTTTTCCCCCACTTTCTAGTTTTCATTTGTTTTTTGTTTTTCACCATCACTTTCAATGTTTTTATGTTTTTTAGTTTGTGTTTTTTGTTTTTCTTTAGGCCCTAAGTAATGTGATTAAACATTATGCTTGTTTGCATTTTCATCTATGTACTTATGTTTGATATTAATGAGGTGTTTGTTTTCTCTTTATATAATCTCTTCTCTTTTCATTATGATTATATGATGATTTTGGATCAATTGACATTATGTAAGTGATATCACTGTCATTATTTTCTCTTTTCCCACTCCTTGGATATTGACAAAGGGGAGAGATAGATCAATTTTGAACATACACACAAATATATATATATATATATATATATATATATATATATA
>CATIWR010018244.1:0-25046 GCA_949677035.1 Omphalea diandra | reverse complement strand
TTATGATATTATAACATGCACACAACATAAAACAATTTGTCATACAACTATACAAACACTACATATATGTTCAAGTGTCCCCAAATGCAATGGTGCTTCTAAATGATTATTTATCTAATGCATATGCTCATGTGATAATGCTAATGAATGTGGTTAGGGATGTTACATTAATTTTTGGCCAATTTTCTTCTCAATAAATACAAATCAAATTCATTAATCCTTATTCATTCCAAAAAAAAATTGATGAAGCTTTTTTTCTTTTAAGCTTTAGTTTAATGATAAAAATAATATTTAGTTTACAACATTTTCAATCGTATTTAATTTTTATTAATACTTTTAGTTTAGTAGAGAATATCTGCAACTATTTATAAGTGAGTGTCAAATTAAAATTTCACTATTTGTTTTTTAAGATTGAAAATAACATATGTTTATACTATGTTTTGTTCAATTTAATATGGAATTCATTTGATTTATAAATAAATTTTTGATAGAATTTATTTATAGATAAATTTTATGTTATTATATTACATAATAAATATATATATTTCATTTAAAATGAAACAAATGTTGTGTTGAGTTTTAATGTAAAATTTAATTTAATATGTTTATTTATATTATGTTTGTAATATTAATACTTTAAAAAGACTTTATATAAGTAGACTTTGTTTTAAATAAATTAAATTATATGTAATTATTAAAATGTTAAGAAAATAATTTTAAAAAATAAAAAATAAATGAGAAGAGAGAAAAAGAAATTGACATGAGAGAGAGAGGGAGAGACTACATGAGAAAAAAAAAACTTGTCTAGCATAAATATTGGATTTTGAAATTGCTAGATGCAAGCCCTATAAAGAAAATCATATTCATTTCATTCCTTCAAAAAAAGGATATCAAGGCTCTAGAGAAATGGATAAGCTTGGTGAAGCCTTAAACCAAGCACACCCATTAAGCACTTCGGTCAAGGTGACTTGCTTGCCTATGCAAAGATGCTTTATAGCCAACACACTTGACTATGCAACCAATACACTTGGTTATCTAATCATTTTCAAGCAACCCTAGTTAGCATAAGGTTTTAGAGACATGGTTACACAACCAACTCATATGTTATGCAACTAACTTAAACCCTAATTTCTAAAAAATTCTTTAATCTTATGTCTTAGAAAAAGGGATTTGGTATTTTCATGTGTATCAAGCACATGTGCACTCTCCCCTTTTCTATAAATAATTATTCAAATTAGGAGACAAGAGAGACTAATTTATCCTAGCAAAACTCTACCAAAATGGGAACATGAACCTTAAACGTATGGAAAAACTTTAAAGACCCAACAATACACAAAGAAACCAAGCAAACACGCAACCTTAATCTTCCATTGCAACCTTTACTTTCTTTAAATCGAAATTCACTAAAAGGTACCTCAAAATGTAAAGCCAACCCTTATACCATTCCTTTACATCACTTTCTTCATTACACTTGATTTGAGCATTAGACAGTAAAGGTCCTTCAAGAACGACTCTAGCAAACCTACAGATCTGCATTATATAAACTACTAGTTGGTCTACACAAACCACGTCTACTACTTATAGTTTTTTATTTTGCTCCCTTAAAGCTTGCTTTTTCTTTAGTTTAAAGTATTATAATGGGTGATTGAAGAAGCCCCCACTATCCTATGACTCATGACCTTCCACTTGTATGATTAATTATTTATTAGTCTAGTGCAAATATGTTATTTATCTTATGCAACCTCACCGTGCTTATTTGTAATGCTCTTGAGTATACATCAATGAGCAACATACTTCATGTATACATCACACAATTCATATCTATGCATCGATGTTCATAGATGGATTTATAAGTTAATCATGAAAAGGTAAACCATATTCCTTATGTTTTGATGTTCATGGGTTAAGTTCCTTTATTCTATAAAGCTATACGACTAACCCTATGGTTTTTCTTGTAAGTTTAGGCCTTTAATTATTGCATATTTTACATGATTTCTATTCATAGGTCCCTTTAAATTAACTTTTATCCTCATGTTGATTATATATTATTCAACTTAGATGTGTTTGGATGGATAAATGTGTTAGATGTATGCTTAGGGCTATTAAAATGGTAAATTGATTAATAAGGGAAAAAAGGTAAAATGAACTAAAGATTTACTCAAAGGCTAGATCCTTAAATCAAGTGGCGTAAAGTGCTTAACATCTTTCTTGAGTCATGCCCAACTCTCAAACCTAAATCTCTAATAGGGTGGAAATAGGTTAGGCCTTCTAAAAACCTATTGGAATAATACCTTTTCTTGCTAAAAATTTTTTCCTAACCAAAATAAGGTGATGATTCTATTATAGCTTAAGGGAATTACTAATGCATTACTCCATAAAAAGGTCCCCAATGACCTTTATAGTACCTTTAAGGTCTAAGCATAAAAAAGCTCATCTTTAGGATCCCATAATGCTCCTCATATGTGTCATTCTTAAGGGTTACACCAAAGTTTGACCCTAAGTCCTCTTGGTCCTCTATTGATTTATAAAAAGTTGAAAGTCACAATAAGATTTCACTTATTCAAGTACATAACCTAAAAATCTAAAATACTCACTGTAATGACTCCATTGGGGACTAACGAAGTTAACTTCACAAGGTGAATCTATAGTTTAGTTTATGTTTTTGCCATTATTAATCAATTTCCATGTATTCAATAGATTACACTCACCACATACACTAGGCTACCTAAAATCTAATTGATGGGATTTAGAGATGGTCGGGAGGTAACATCACCCATAAGCCCAGTACTTATGGATATGTCAAATAAGGGTATATGACAACCATTCTTAAGTTTGTAAGAACCATCAACTATAACAACTCAAGCCACTTTAAGTCATGTAGGAGCCCAAAACCATGGAATAAGTCACTCCACATGTTTACATTATCCTATGGAAAGAGGGAATATAAAAAAAAAGCATAAGAATGGTTTATCTCTAAATTTATAGTCTAAATGTACCCCTTCTACATAATGTAAAATTCATATACTTATCCCCAAATATAAGGTTCTATACATCATATTCCTTACCATATATATAATCCTTAGTGTAGAGTGAAAAGTGTAAAAATTCAAGATATGTTCTTTATACTCTTTAACCTTTTTCCTAGTCTAAGGGACTATAAGTATGTTTTCACTACCTCCTAATTATAAATGAATAAACCATTCCTAAGAAAAGGCACAATACCTCATATATGGGAGCAATAAGGTTGAAATGAAATATGTTTATACCTAAATAACATGTGCATCTCATGCTTGTATGCATTTTATATTAATAACCCTTATTTTGCTTCTATCATAGCACTGCCTAGGTCCTTATAGAAGTGAAGAGGGAAGAGGCTAATAAGAAAAAACAAAACACCTAGACCAATATAAAAAGCACTAAATCAGGAAAGGAATTAGAAACCATATAAAGGAAAATGAACATACAACAAATAACGAGCTTGTAAAAAGTTAAAGCATAATTAGGTTAGATGATGAACGACCATATCTCAATGGAGATTCAAAAACAATTGACAAAAGTTTTATTTAAAAAGAATGAGGTGTCATCAAGCCATATTTATGAGGGTAAAGATCTAATAATGTTTTTTCACCACCATTAGTGATTATAGATGATCACTTATATGGAATAGAGGATTATCATAAGTTGAATGCTTTAAATATAACCATTATGATGTTAGAAAAGATTAAAAAAGGTGTCAAGGGTGACGCCAAGGTGGAATACTTCACTAAGTAGTTAGATAAGATTTCAAAATACTGGACTTCAAATAGCTAAAATAAGAAGCAAATATTAAAGATTTGTTGGCTTGAAAACAAGTGAAGCTTTTTGCCAATTTTTGCATGATTAAGCTTTTAAAGTTCATAGGAACTCAGGACCCTAAGAGTCATATTGTTGGACTAGGAGGGTTAATCCTAAGTCTAAGAACTCTTTTGATCTTGACAAAGGAGATTGATCATTATTAATGGTTTGTTTAAGTGTTTTTTGCAGAAATTAGTAGGATTTTCAAGTGAAGTTGGATGGAGCTCTTAAACTTCAAGTTGACTTCCAAATCACGATAGTAATCTCAAATTCGCGACAACGATCCATATGAGGACTTGCTAGAAATCAGACAGGTGAAATCGCAGAGCCATTCTCGGCCGCGACTCACCCTAAAGAAAGAATCCAAAAGTGACATACTGATTCGCGGTCTATGTAGCGTTAAAATTGTGATCACGAGTTTCAAAAAGCCTCAAAAGGGAAACAAGTCCATAACCAAAGCTTGACAAATGTCCCAGTTGACCGTTGAAAGACAAAAATGGCGAAGGCAACTTGTTGGTAGCAGCCGCATTTCATGAAGTGAAAGATGCAATTTTCTGATAGATGATTCGCGTCTTTAGTCGCAGCCTATATAAAAAAATTCATGACCACTACTTTTGTGAGCAGGTGAAAGATAACGACTATATTTTCTAGGAGAACTAATAAGAAGATGACACATGGACTAGTCGTTAGACACAAACAGAGATTTCCACTGTAATTTTTGGCTCAAGTAAGGAAATTGGAAAATCGCGACCACGAAAGAGCAGTAGCGACCGCTACTTCAGCCTGACAAGCAATTAATGCAGAATCTGTCTAGCATACCTTGAAGATTTTACACCATTTTTATTAAAACGTCTTTTTGGTGGGTATAGGCTATAAATACCTCACCAAATAGATGAAAATGAAAGAGCATTGATAACTTTATAACCAAACTCTTGCAATTTTGCTACTCAATATTTTCTATTCTTTTAGAGATTGTTTGGTGTGAGCATAAACACCATTTGTAAAGGTTATAGTGTGAGCCTGTAAAAACACTAATAGAGGTTGTTGTGTGAGTCTATAAAAACACAAGTGTAAAGGTTGTTGTGTGAGCCTTCAAAATACAAATGTAAAAGTTTGGTGTGAGCTTGAAAACACCATTAGTAGATAGTGGAACACCCAATTATTGAGAATTGAGGAGTGGAAGTAGGGTCTATTATACCTGAACCACTATAAATCTTGTGTCTACTTTCTGCTCATTCTCTTCCTTATCTTCTTGTTTTAAATTTTATATACCAATTCAACCCCCCTTCCCCCCTTTTTGGTGCCTAGGGCCAATAAGTGGTATCAGAGCCAAAACACTCAAACAAAACTTTATTGGTGAGTAAGAGATCATGGCACAAGAGAGAATCCACTCATACCTAAAGCCTTACTTTGATGGTTCTGACTATACTCATTGGAAGTATAGAATGGAAATCTACCTTGACACAAATATGATGGACCTTTGGGATGTGGTAGTCAAAGAATGGAAGCCACCCACTAAAGTAGTGGATGGAATTAAAGAACTTATCCTAAGAGAAGAATAGGTTAAAACTCACCAGAGATCAAATGGCAAAAATAATAGAGCAATGGCCATTCTTCTAAGCTCTCTTTCTCGAAAAGAGATTGGAAGAGTGCAATATTGTCAAACTACACATGCCATTTGGAAGACTTTAGAGAACTATCATGAAGGTACAACTCTAGTCAAATCAAGTTGTTTGAAGATGTATGTCACCGAATAGGAACTTTTCATGATGAAGGATCATAAGAGCATCACAGACATGATAAATAGGCTCTTGTCCATTATCACCAACATGAAGAAATTTGGAAGAGCTCTTACCAACTATGAGGTAAACACAAAAATCCTCAAAACTCTTCCTCTAGATAAATTTGGTGCTAGAGTTTGCAGCATACAAGAGTCCAATCTGAAAATTGGGAAGGTTCTAATCGACGTGTTGATAGGCAAACTCTTGACTCATGAGTTAACCTTGCAAAAGGATGAACAAATGAAGAAGCTAAGAGGCCAAGGAGATAAATAAGAGAAGGAAAGAAGAACTTTGGCTCTTAAGTCTTCAATAAAAGAGAAGGAGGTAGAAACCATCTTAAGTGATGAAGAAAGTGACAAGAAAGAAGAGGAGCTAGCAATGCTCTCAAGAAGGACAAAGGAGTTGATCAAGAGAAGAAAAGAAAGAAAAGGCTTCAAGAAGACAGCTCCTAGTCCAAGAGAGAAATCCAACGATGTCACTAGCTATGAATGTGGCAAGCAAGGCCATATCAAGTATGAGTGTCCCAAATTAAAGAAAAAGAAGAAGAGATGGGACAATGAAAAGAAGAAGAACTTTTCAGCCACTTGGGATGATAACTCAAGTGAAGAAGAGGAAGAAAGAGAAGTTGCCAATAGTTGCTTCATGGCACAAGAAGACTCTACTAATGAGGTAAGTACTTCTTCTCATTCTCATTCTGATTTCAAATTTGATCAGATATATAAAAAGCTTCTAGAGACTCTAACCATGAGATGTGAAAAATACAAGTCACAAATGAAATCTTACAAAAGAAAATATCAAAAGCTAGAGGATGATTATAAATCCCTCAATGACATTATAAGAGAATTGAGAGCATCTAATGATGAGCTCAAAAAATTAGTGGATAGTCTTTCTCTTTCATCTTCTTTTATTGCTTCACTTAGAAAGGAAAATGATACTCTAAAAGGATAACTCATTAAGCTTAGAAGCTTCATCTCCAAGTTCCATAAAGGAAAAGAAGCCTTGGATACATTGATTGTGTCACAAAGACCTCTACTAATTAGACATAGTCTAGGCTTCAATGAAGCCTCCTCATCTTCTTAAACTATATTTGTTAAATCCTCAGAACCTCAATCCTCAAAAGAAGAGGTGATTGGGAAGAAAAGTGCTTCTAGCACTAAGCCTTCTAAGCCTAAGGGCAAATGAAAGGCTCTTCTAAGCTCTAGAGCTAAGACTCAAAGAGCTAACCATGCCTATATGTACAACAAAAAGCATGCTCATTTTTATAAAAAATCTTCTACTTCTACTCATCATACATGTTCATGCATGCATTCACATGACCAAGGTATGAGAAGGCCTCATACTCATACTAAATTTGTACATAGGAGAAAGACACCTAAGTCTAAACTCTAATGTCATTATTGCATGAGATTTGGACACATTAATATTCATTGCTATATTAGGAAGGCTCACCTCAAACTAGAGGACCCTTCATCTTCTAACCCCCAAGGACCCAAGTATGCTTGGGTACCTAAGAAAAGGTAACTTACTATTGTTATGTAGGGGAATGTGACAACCACCAAATCAAGCAATTGGCATGTGGATTGTGGATGTTCCAAACACATGGAAGGAAATAAAAGACTATTCACAATATTGAAAGAAAAAGAAGGTAGAGATGTCACATTTGGTAACAATGCCAAGTGTAAGGTAATTGGCATTTGAACCATTGGTAAGAATGGATGTTCCTTAATTGACAATGTCTTATTAGTTAGTGGCTTACACCATAACTTGCTAAGTGTAAGTCAATTGTGTGATAAAGGTAACAAAGTCACCTTTGATCCAAGGGAATGTCGAGTCACCACATTGGTGGATGATGAGGTTATTTTCAAAGGTGAAAGGAAAGACAATACCTATTTAATTGACTTAGACAATTGGCTAACCAATCTTTTAAGTGTCTTATGTCTTTGAGCAATGAAGCTTGGTTGTGGCATAAAAGGCTTGGACATGCAAGCATGGATCTTCTTCAAAGCCTATCTAAAGGAAAGTTAGTGGAAGGACTTCCCAAGCTAAACTTCTCTAAAGACAAGACATGTGGTCTATGTCAAATGGAAAGCCAAAATGTTGTAAGTTCAACTAGACCTCTTCAACTTATTCATATGGACTTGATAGGACCCACTAGAAGTGCTAGCCTAGGTGGAAAACACCATGCACTAGTCCTAGTAGATGACTACTCTAGGTTTACATGGGTATCCTTCATAGCTCATAAGAATGATTCAATTGATGCTTTCAAAAGTTTTGCAAAAAGGGTCTAAAATGAAAAAGGTTACTTCATATCTTCTATTAGAAGTGACCATGGAAAGGAATTTCAAAATGAGTCTTTTGAAAATTATTGCTTGGAGAATGGAGTTTTTCATATTTTTTTAGCTCCTAGAACACCACAACAAAATGGTGTTGTAGAAAGGAAAAACAGAACATTGGTGAAACTGGCTAGAATAATGCTCAATGAGTATTCTCTACCAAATTACTTTTAGGCCGAAGCCATTAACATTGCATGTTATAATGCAAATAGAGTTTCTAAAAGACCCATTCTCAATAAAACTTCTTATGAGCTATGGAATGGTAGAAAACCCAAGATATCATACCTAAGAGTGTTTGGATGTAAGTGTTATATTTTGAACACCAAGGATAATCTTGGGAAATTTGATTCCAAGACTAATAAAGGAATCTTCTTAGGTTATTCCACCTCTAGCAAGGCATATAAAGTCTTTAACAAAAGTTTAATGGTAATTAAAGAGTCTATGAATGTTGTTTTTGATGAATATAGTAAACTTGATCTTGGGAAAGATATTTTTGTTGATGATCTTTTAGGTGATATTGAAAAGCTGAAATTGGAAGATTCTACAAAAAGAGTTGATAAAGATAAAAAAGAAGGTAATTCATCAAGAGTAGATGAAGACCAACATCATCAACAACAAAAAGAGCCAAACCAAGATCTACCCAAAGATTGGAGATTTTCCAAGTATCACCCTAAGGACTTGATCATTGGTGATATATCTACGGGTGTAAGTACTAGATCTCAACTTAATCTTTTAGATAATAATCTTACTTTTGTTTCTCAACTTGAGCCAAAATCAATTGATGAGACTCTTGATGATGAGAGTTGGGTACTTGCTATGTAAAAAGAACTCTACCAATTTGAGAGAAACAAGGTATGAGAACTTGTCCCAAGGCCTAATGAACACCCAATTATAGGTTGTAAGTGGTTTTTAGGAACAAGTTAGATGAGCAAGGTTTCATCACTAGAAACAAAACTAGATTGGTTGCTATGAGATACAACTAAGAGGAAGGCATAGACTATGATGAAACTTATACCCCCATTGCAAGATTAGAGACCATTAGGATTCTTTTAGCATTTACATGTCACATGAATTTTAAACTTTTTTCAAATAGATGTGAAAAGTGCCTTTTTGAATGGCATTATAGAGGAGGAAGTCTATGTTGAACAACCTTCTGATTTTGAGTCTCATTGTTTTCCAAACCATGTTTTAAAATTGAACAAAGCCTTGTATGGTTTGAAACAAGCTCCAAAAGCTTGTTATGAAAGGCTTAGTTCATTTCTCTTGAAAAATGATTCTGAAAAAGGAAAGGTTGACACTACACTATTTGTTAAAAAACACAAACATGACACATTAATTGTTCAAATCTATGTTGATAATATTATCTTTGGTGCTACTAATGAATCTCTTTGTGAGGATTTTGCTAAGTGTATGACTAGGGAATTTGAAATGAGTATGATGGAAGAGCTCAAGTTCTTTCTTAGCCTACAAATTAAGCAATCCATTGAAGGGATCTTCATCAACCAAGCCAAGTACACAAAGGAGATACTAAAGAAATTTGGAATGGATGGTTGCAAGGTAGCTAAAACTCTAATGAGTAGTACCATCAAGCTAGACAAGGATGAATCGAGTAAGGTGGTACATGAAAAGAGATATCGAGGTATAATCGAATTTCTACTCTATCTTACTACTTCTAGGCCGGATATAAGGTTTAGTGTTTGCATGTATGCTAGGTTTCAATCCTCTCCTAAAGAGTCTCACTTAAATGTTGTTAAAAGGATTTTTAAATACTTACATGGCACAAATCACTTAGGGTTATGGTATCCTAGGGAATCATCTTTTTGCCTTGTAGGGTATTCAGATGCAGATTACGCAGGTAGTTTATTAGATAGAAAAAGCACTTTCGAGACTTACCAATTTATAGGTGAGTGCCTAGTTTCTTGGTTTAGTAAAAAACAAGTATTGATTGCCTTATCCACCGCAGAAGTCGAGTATATGGCGGCAGGTTATTATTGCACCCAAGTTCTTTGGATGAAATGACAATTGAAAGATTTTGGCAAAGTGGTTGATGACATTCCCATTAAATGTGATAACACAATTGCTATTAATCTCTCTAAGAATCCCATCCAACATTTCTAGAAGTAAGCACATAAATATTAGACATCATTTTCTTAGAAATCATTTGCAAAAAAGGTGATGTTGTGTTGGAATTTATAGACACAACTCATCAACTTGTAGATATTTTCACTAAACCTTTAAATGAAGAAAGGATGAACTTCATTAAGAGAGAATTTGGAATGCTTGATAGAAGCTCCCTAAAGTGAAAATTTTTAATCTTATTTGTAATATTGCTTTGTGTATTGATGTTTGTTGATTTATGATATTTATGGGTAATATAGTTAAGTGGATCATAATGTTTTTTAAACTCAACTATTTTTCATTGATGACTCATAATTTGCGATCGCTATTCTTCCTTCACAGTCACGAATTACAAGTCAATTTCACCCGACTGTTAACCATTGGGATCGCAAAATTTCCTCTCCACCATGAATTTTGTCAGATTTTCAAAAATTTAATCGTTAAGGCGCGTATTCCCGAGGAAAATTTTTCCGTTACTCACATTTTCTGGAATTCGCGCTCACGACTTAAGAAATTGCATATGTAAATTTGGGTAACCGCTTGACATTTATGAGATTTGATGGCTAATCGTTTCCAACCCTTCATAACTCTTCTTCTAGCCATTTCTAGCCATTGATATGCCTCTTCAAAGGTTATATTATATAAACCCCTCAAACAGTGTTTTTCATCACTTCATTTCAATTGTCAAACACTAAAACTCTTCAAGCATCAATCTTCTTCCAATTTTTTTCTCTTGATTGCAATGGCCCCTAAGAAAATTTTTAGAGCAGACAAAGGCAAAGCTGTAGCTCAACCTTCTGGACTCCATGTCGTCCAACAAATGAAAGGTGTAACCAAAGAGGAGAAGGAAAGGTATAAGGCCAACACTTCCAAAATAATTCTACCTAACAAAATTCCTTTATCCTTTCTCTTGGAAACACTCGGCATCAACAATGAAGTGTCAACGTTCCTATTGAATCTCTGATGGAACGAGTTCATCTTTCGAGATGAACCTGGCTACGAGGAGGTGGTGCGGGAATTCATGTGTACCATTCAATTAAGCAGAAAAGCCGAATCTCTTGTGGGTCAATGCTGGTTAGTATTCCGGGCATTTGGTGACCCTTTTTATATAACTTTTGACCAAATTTCATCCCTTTTTAACTTGCAAGTCAGAGAACACATTCCTTTCATCATCTCTGAACTTGACATCATCTACTCTAAATTTTGGTCGAAGATTTCTATCGAAACCAAACATGACCCTCGCTCCTCACTAGCCTAACACATAAAGTCTTTACCCATTTGGATCCTTCATCGCATCATCACTTTCTTAATCAATGCAAGAGGTGATGGCAATGAGAAGGTATCCCAAAAAGACTTGGCATTTTTGTTCTGCCTTATAAAAAACAAACTGATCCAAATCGACCTATACCTTGTGGATCAATTGATTCACATGAGTACAAAGCCAAAAAGCCACATTCTCTTGCCCTCCCACATTATTGCCATCTACAGATTTGTTAGAGCACTTGATGAGGAAAAAGAAAAATTCCTCACCAAGAAGTTCCTTCCATCCCAAAACTTTCTAAACCATACCTACTTGATCAACACTAAAGCCATACACCTGGATACTTACGCTTATACCTTAGGTGCTTTTAGTGCAAAGCGGATGGAGAGTTCACAAGCCTCTAAGAGGAAAAGGCTCCACATAGAAGAAGGCACAATTGCTGTCCCTTCTCCTCCTCCTCTCAAACCAAAGTCCAAGTTGTCTCTTACCACCATCAACAACAAATTGGACAAACTGATGAGGATGATGAAAAAAAGATTCCTCTTCCTTTCATGCCTTTACAGTGATATGATGGATCTTTAAAAGAAACTAAGAGTTTCTCCTTGCCACCTTTCGGACTTCACTGAGTTTGATGACACTTAAGATGAGGATGGAAATGAAGATGATGAGGATAGGGATGAAGCTGAGGGAGCCACACAAGAGTAAGCAGTAGAAACTTCTGGGGATGATGATGATTCTCCCATCTTCTAGTTTAGTAATCTTTTTTTTCTTATTTTCTAGTTCTTTGTTTAGTTTGTTTTTATTTTAAAACTATGTGTGATCATATAGTTTTCAATAAATAAAGTTGTGTTTTTCTTGCAAATACTTGTTCTATGTGATTAATACATTCTTCTTTATGTTTTGCTTTCTTATGATTGCTCCTAATACATACTTATGCGTGTTCACATTCTCCTCTAACACCCTCTTTTTAATCTTTCCAAAGGGGGAGAGATAGACACTAAGAAAAATCTAAGTCGAAAGGGAGTAAAAATAACTTGCAACCATAGTATAAGTTGAGGGGGAGCTTCATACTATCACACTTAAGATTTTTTAAGGCATTTCTCTTAAATTAATTTAATGTCATACTTAGAATTTTATCTTAAGTGTTCATTGAGTCAATAGTATATTTAACTTCACATTTCTGCATCTATCTTTTAACTTTGGATCAATCTAAGTTGTCAAAATCAAAAAGGGGGAGATTGTTAGACTAGGAGGGTTAATCCTAAGTCTAGGAACTCTATTGATCTTGACAAAGGAGATTGATCATTATTAATGGTTTATTTAAGTGAAGTTGGATGGAGCTCTTAAACTTTAAGTTGACTTCCAAATCGTGACCGCAATCTCAGATTCGCGATTGCAATCCATGTGAGGACTTGTTAGAAATCAGATAGTTAAAATCACGGAGCCATTCTCAGTCGCGACTCACCTTAAAGAAGGAGTCCAAAGTGACAGACTGATTCACGGTCTATGTAGTGTTGGAGTCATGATCGCGAGTTTCAAAAACCCTCAAGAGGGAAACAAGTCCACAACCAAAGCTTGACAAATGCCCCAGGTGACCGTTGGAAGAAAAAAATCAAGAAGGTAACTTATTGGTAGCGACCGCGATTCATGAAGTGGAAGATGCAATTTCTGATAGATGAATTAACGTCCTTAGTTGCCGCCTGTACAAAGAAATTCGCAACCACTGCTTTTGTGAGTAGATGAAAGATAACAACTATATTTTCCTAAAGAACCAATAAGAAGATGACACATTAACTAGCAGTTAGACACAAACAAAGATTTTCGCCGCAATTTTTGGCTCCTGTAAGGAAATTAGAAAATCGCGACCGTGACTTCAGCTTGACAAGCAATTAATGCAAAATCTATCTAGCATACCTTAAAGATTTTATAAACTTACAAATGGCACAAAAACTTATTAAGCTTATAATAAAACTTGCACTCATGGTGTTAAATCTAATCTATATGTAATATAGGAATCAAAATATAGGGAATAAGGGTTATTGATTGTTATAACATACCTCATTTCCTAAGGTAATCCATAAAATCAAGTAAAAAAAAATTACTATAAGTAGTGTTATAAGTAGTACGAAAGGGCTATGCACACCACATAATGGTTTGTATAGACCTCCTAGTGGTTTCTATAGATCATTATTCATCTAGTGATTTGTATAGGCCTTTTAATGGTTTCTATAGACCTCTATTCATCTATATAACCCAGTGGACATGCTGAATATATAAATCATAATTGAAAAAGAAGCAAGGGTAGGAGAAGTAGAAGGGAGAGGAAAGAGTCCTTGGATGCTCTAAATATTTTCTTTTGCCTTTAGAAGCACTTTTAGTGTTAGAATTTTATCCAAATGTAAGGGAAAAAATGTTAAAAGTTAGTGCAAAGCTTGGTTTACCCTGAATTTTTTAGATATGTGTTTAAGGTTTGTGATTCTTATGTTTAATGAGGTTTTTTAATAGTTGAAAGGTGATTTTGGCAAAGTTTAGTTAGAAAAAATTAGCCTCCCTTTCTTCCTTCAATGGGAAGTATAGAGGGAAAGAGGTGCAATCAAACCCAACAACTTAGATTGCACTCGATCCCTTCCTTTTCCATGATCTCTAATAATAAGATTACTAAATATTTTAGAATTTAGGATTTGAAAGTTATTTGTATAACCTTAGGTTATTTGTATAGAATTTTTAGTTAGTTTTGGACTTTAGTGAGTTATTTGTATAGCCATTTACATTTGTTGTATAGGCAACTAAGCTGGCTATACAAACCACTCTTAAAATTCTAAAATTGGGCTTTGAGGCTTAGGCTTTTCATGGGTAGGTTTGGTTTAGGGTTTGTCTAAGCTTTTGCCACTTTTTTAGGCATTATTTCCCTTATTCTTTGGGAAAGAATTTGAATAGTTTTTTCATCATTGGGCTCGTATCCTATAAGCCCAAAATCTAGTGCTTGCACTAAGGCTTTTGAAAAACTTTAAATGAATGGAATCTTACATCCTTTGGTTCCAAAGCCCCTACCAAACCCTCTTCCTAAGGGTTATAGTATTAATGCTTTTTATGCCTTTTGTTATGTTGTTAATCACCATATGGACGAGTGTCATAGGCTAAGGGATCAAAAACTTGATTGACTCTACAAAAATGATCCCTTTAACTCTAAGATAATTAAGTATCAGAGGGAACAATTTCCACAATTATCAGAATGTGCCTTTATCTACTCAAAGGACTCTGAGGATTAATTTAAGAGTTAGGACATCTTGCCACTATGGAGTTTAGAGTCCATCTTACCAATAAACCCATAGGAGAGTTTTCAAGATGAGGAGTAAGAAAGACTTAAAAAGATAAGTATGTGGGAAAATAGTGATAAGGAAAGGGAAAAACTCCATCCAAACTATGTTATAAAAAAAATGGAAAGTTCTATTGAGAGGAAGTAGGCAAAAAGCTATGAGTAACAAATAAAACTGAGTAGCCACTAACTAAGGAAAAAGAGGAATATAGTTTCATCTTAAAGTAGCTAAAAAAGACTCCGACTTAGATTAGTGTTTAAGGGTTGCTTATATCTTCTAAGGAATACAACAAATTGATGATTAAGACAGTGTCAAGTCTTATTATATCCGATAGGTATAATCTATATAATTTATCTCCCTAATAAAGAATTAAGAAAGAAGAAAATTCAATGTAAGCACTAGATTTTAGGTCTTAAGCATACCAGCCCAATGATGAGAATAACTTGAATTCTTTCCCAAAGAATAGGGGAAATAGTGACTAAGAAAATGGTAGAAGCTTAGAAGAAACTTTGAACCAAACCTACCCCTCAAAAGCTTAAGCCTAATTGCTCAATTTTGAAATTCAAAAGCGGTATATACATCCAACTCAATTGGTTGTACAACCAAATGAAATGGTTGTACAAATAACCCACTAAAGCCCAAAAGTAAGAAGATTCTAGAACATTGACCCATCAAGCATAAGTGGGTTGTACATCCAACCAAAAGGGTGTACAGACAACCTAAGATCTGTACAAACAACTTCTAAACCTTAAACTTTATAATATTAATTGATTTTATCATCACATAGTATAGGAAAGGAAGGGTTGAGGGCAATTTGAGTCACTAGACTTAATTGCACTATTTTTCCTCTATAAATATCCCTTCCTTTAAAGAGAGAGATGAAACTTTTTCACCTTACCAAAACTTTTCCAAAATCACCTTTAAACCATAGAAAATCCTTACCACTTATAGAAATCACAAACCCTAAACACACACCTAAAGCATTCAAGGTAAACCAAACTTTGCACTAATTTTAGACATTCTTTTCCCTTACATTTCTAGAAAATTCCAACACAATAGTGCTTATGAGAGCAAATTTAAGGCATCAAATGACTCATCCCCTAGCTCATCTTTTTCTCCATTGTTTGAATTTCCATTTTAGCAATCCTCGGTAGGCTATACAAATAAATAGTGGTCTACCACTCTCTGGTATATACAACCCTCTGTTATTGCTTATAAAACTATTCATAAAAGTTTGATTTTTATGTTTTCTTTATTCACACATGGTTTTTGTTGGACTAGGTTAGTCAAGCCTAAGCCAAAACTCTTTTTTGATCTTGACAATATAGATTGAAAGGTTCTATTGTCAATTTCAAGTATTAATCTTGCAGATATTTAGCTAGGATCGCTTTGAAATTTGAATGGAAGCCTTAACCTCAAAGATTGAAATTTGCATCATAATTTGAAGTAATGAAGCAGAAGCTTACGATCACTATCCTCTACAAAAGTTGAATGAATCTTATACAAATGATTTTGTGGTGCATGTCATATTCATAGTTACAATTGTAAATTTTGCATTCAATTAGAGGGATTCAAATCTTCAATCAAATTATGCCAGTGTTCTAAAGAATCATTAGAAGATCAAATTTTGTAGTAGTGAAATGTTGGCCTAGGGCACCAAGAAGGGGAGTTGAATTGGTACTTAATTTAAAAATTAAAAAGAGGATTAATGTGTTTAAGAAGATGAGTAGGAGAAGAAATAAATTGACACAAGTGGTTATAGTGGTTCGGGTGTTAACTAACCCTACGTCCATTCCCCAATTCTCAACAATTGGGTGTTTCACTCAACTCAATAAGTGTTTTCAAGCTCACACCAAACTTTTATAACTTGTGTTTTCAAGGCTCACACAAAAACCTCTTACAAGTTTTTTCAAGGCTCACACTAAAACCTCTCACAAGTGTTTTCAAGGCTCACACTAAAACCTCTCACAATGGTGTTTATTGCTCACACTAAACAATCACTAAAAGTATAAATAAGAATTGAAAGAATGAGTAGCAAATTAACAAGAGTATGGTTACAAATTAATGAACTCTCTTACATTTACATCTGTTTGGTGGAGTATTTATAGCTCATATCCACCAAAGAGACAGTGGACTAAAATTATTAACAAATCTCCAAGATGTGCTAGATAGATTCAGCATTAAATGCTTGTTAGGCTAAAGTCGTGGTTGTTACTACCTTTCTGCGGTTGCGAATTTCTAATTTTCGTAAAAGAGACAAAAATTTCGACAAAAAACACTATTTGTGTCTAATGGCTAGTCCACGTGTTAGCTTTCTATTGGTTTATCTAGGAAAATATAGTCGTTGTGTTCTAACCACTCTTAAAAGTCATGGTCACAAAACAACAATACCTTAGAGGCGAATGAGATTGCGAATTCCTATGTTTGAAAAGGAAACTTCAACTCCTTGAGTCGCAGTCGCTATTAAATTTTTGCCTTCATAATTTTTGATCTTTGAATCGACACTTAGGACATTTGGCATGCTATGGTTGTGCCTTTGGTTCCCTCCTTTGTCACTATGAAAGTCACGATCGTGACTCAGACGTGACACTCACCATGAATTCCTTTGTGACTAAGGCTTGGCAATCTTTGCTTGGCTCGCGGCAGCAAGATAACCTATGATTTCTTCTGTCCTAGCTTCATCCTTTCTTATGATTGATTCTCGATGGCGATTTACCATACACACACTGCGAATTAGAGTGATCTTTACAAAGTTGGAGATTTTGAACTCCATCCAACTTCTAATGAAAAATCTAACTTATAATCTGTAAAATAACACTAAATGAAAGTATTAGAGATGATCAATCTCTATTGTCAAGATCAAAAGAGGTTCATGCCTTAGGTTAAATCAACCTAGTCCAACAATCTCCCTCTTTTTGATTTGGACAACTTAGATTGACCCTAAGGGAAAAAATAAATGCATGAGTTTTGAAGTTGTGAAGTTGGAATGGAAATGATTTAATGAATACTTAAAAATTTCTATATAAAGATCAAAGTGAAATTTCTAAGTATGACTATAAAGCTCCCCTTCAACTTATGCTATTTACTTGCAAATTATTTTCTCTCCCCCTTTGGCAAGATCAAAAAAAGGGTTCATAAAGGAAAATAACAAATGCATAACAAATAGATAAGTGTTCATAAGGAGCAAAATTAATAAGAATTGCAATCATAAAAGTAAATTCAATCAATCACATAAGACAAAGAATTTTAAAAACATATATTTTTATTTATTTGTAAGCAAACTGTGGGATCAATAACTTTACATAAGTAAAACAAAGAGAAAATGCAAAGAAATCCTATTCTAGAAGATTGAAGAGTCATCGTCATCTCTAGAGATGTCTTACTTGTCATTGTTGCCTCTGCCTTCAACTTCATCGCCTTCCTTAATTTCTTCATTACCTTCCTCTTCATGGGTGTCCTCATACTCAACAAAATCAGGAAGATGGCAAGGAGGAATACCCATTTTCTCTTGAAAATCAACCATATCGCTGCGAAGGTGAGAAATGAGAAGGAATTTGCTCTTCATCCTTCTCATAATCTTGTCTAACTTGCAGTTGATGATGGCAAAAGATAGTCTGGTTTTGGGTTTTGGTTGAGGAGGAGGGACTAGTAGGCTGCCTTCTTCAATGATAAGCCTCTTCTTTTTGGAGGCTTGAGATGTCTCCATCCTTTTGGCCCAAAAGGCACCCAGGGTATATGCATATGTATCTAGATGTATGGTTTTGGCATTAATTAAGTAGGTGAGGTCAAGGAAGTTTTGAGAAGGGAGGAGTTTCTTGGTGAGGAATTTTTCATTCTCCTCATCAAGAGCTTCAACAAAATGGTAGATTGAGGTTATATGTGATGGAATGATTTTTGGTTTGGTGCTCATATGGATCAATTGATCCCCGAGATATCGATTGGTCTGTATGGGTTTATTTTTGACAAGGAAGAAAAGAAAGGTCAAATCCTTTTAAGACACTTTCTCATTGCTATCATCTCTAGTATTAACGAAAACAGTGATGATACGATGGAGTATCCAAAGGGGCAGGGTTTTTATATATTTGGCTAGGGAAGTTTTTAGGTCGTGTTTGGTTTCGATTGAAATTTTAGACCAAAACTCGAAAAAGATTATGTCAGGAGCGGAGATATGAAAGGGATATTTTCTTTGACTTAAAGGTTGAAGAGGGTGGATAATTGTTCAAAAGTAATAAAGTATGGATCCTCGAAAATACGAAATACTAACCCGTATTGTCCTGCTCGTGATTCTGCTTTGCGACTTAGTTAAACCATACACATGAGTTCCTTAATGACTTCCTCATAATTGGGTTCATCTTGAAAGATGAACTCATTCCAGCCTAAGTTCGATAAGAATGCATGTATTTTTGCATTGATTTTGTTGGCCCTAGGCACCAAAAAAAGGGGGGCTGAATTGGTGTGTAAAAAATTAAAATTAGAAAGAGAGAGGAGAAATGAGATGTGAAGAAACACAAGATTTATAGTGGTTCAGGTATAATCAATCCTACGTCCACTCCCCAATTCTTAGAAATTGGGTATTCCAATATCTTTCAAAGGTGTTTTCAAGCTTACACCAAACATTTACACTTGTATTTTGAAGGCTCACGCAATAACCTATACACTTGGGTTTTCAGGCTTACACAACAACCTTTACAACTTGTGTTTTAACAGGCTCACACAACAACCTCTCTTAGTTTTTTGACAGGCTCACACTATAACTATTACCCTTGGTGTTTATGCTCACACCCAACAATGACTTAAAAATAGAAAAGAGTGAGTAGCACAATTGCAAGAGTTAGGATACAAAGTTATTAATTCTCTTACATTTACATTTGTTTGGTGAGGTATTTATAGCCTCTACCCACCAAAGAGACGTTGCAATAAAATTGGTACAAAATCATCAAAGTGTGCTAGACAGATTTTTGCATTAAATGCTTGACAGTCATGATTCGTGGTCGCTACTACTCATTCGCAGTCGTGAATTCCAAATTCCATAAGGAAAACTTCATTTTTGTCTAACGGCTAGTCCATGTGGCAACTTCTAATTAGTTCGCCAGAAAAATATAACCATTGCCTTTCATCTGCTCTAAAAAATAATGATCGCGATTTATCTTGTACAGGACGCAACTCTGGATGCGAATTCCTCTACCAAAAGTGTTCATCTTTCTTCTTTTGGGATCGCGGTGGCTACCAACAAGTTCCCATCATAATTTTTGACTTCCAATAGTTCCTTGGGACACTTGTCAAGATGTGATTGTGGACCTGATTGCATCTTTAGTTACTTCAAAATTTGCGGTCGCGACTAAAGCAAGCTTTACATTGCAAATTTGTCTGCCACTTTTTTAGTTATTCCTTTGAATGAGTCGCGACTAAGAATAACTCTGCGATTTTGTCTGTCTAATCTTCTAGCAAGTCTTCTCATGGATCGTGGTCGCGAATCTTAGATTGCGGTCGCGATTTAGAAGTTACTTCACATTCTTTAAAGACTAAGATTTCTATCCAACTTCTAACTTAAAGACTAAAAAAAAAATTGCAAAACAACACTAATTTGAATCATTAGAAATGATCAATCCCCTTTGTCAAGATCAAAGAGGCCCAATACTTAGGGTTAACTCCCCTAGTCCAATAATCTCCCCCTTTTTGATTTTAACAACTTAGATTAATCGTTAAGTGAAAAAGATGCAGGAAAGTGAAGTTGGATTGTAATATGATTCAATGAATGCTTGTGATAAAATTTGCTAAGTATATCATTCATTCAATCAAAGGTTAATTTGATAAAACAATAAGTATGTTTCTCCCCCTCAATTTATGCTATAGTTATTCTCAAGTTATTTCATTATTTTCTCCCTTTCACAATCTCTTCCCCTTTGGCAAGATCAAAAAGAGGGTATAAGGGAAAAAAGAGATTCATGAATAAGTATTCATAAGGAGCAAACATAATGAAATGGATAAGAGAATAAACATCAATCACATAAGATAGCAATGTTTGTAAAGAAACAAGTTTTATATATATTCATAACTGTGGGATCACAATATTTGTAAAAGAAAATAAACATAAGGAAAGTGAAAAACCAAATACAAAAGATCCCTAATCTAAAGTAATGGAGAATCATCTCCGGAAGATGGTGTCTCTGGTGCTTGTTGTGCTCCTTCTGCTTTGTCTCCATCCTCTATGTCGTCTTCATTACCGTCCCCATCTTGCGTATCTTTAAATTCGATGAAGTCTGGAAGATGGCAAGGAGAAACTCTTAGTTTCTCTTGGAGATCCACCATATTACTGTGAAAATGAGAAAGGAAGAGGAACCTTCTCTTTATTATCCTCATAAGGTTGTCTAACTTGCGATCAATGGTGACAAGAGATAACTTTGACTTTGGTTTTGGTTGAGGAGAAGGGACTTGAATGTTGCCTTCATCAATTTGAAATCTCTTTCGCTTGGAGGCTTGAGAGGTTTCCATCTTCTTCGCACCTATTACACTAAGGGTATAGATGTATGTGTCCAGATAGATTACCTTGGCGTTGATGAGATAGGTTAGGTTTAGGAAGTTTTGAGAGGGAAGGAGCTTCTTGGTGAGGAATTTCTCTTTCTCCTCATTAAGTGCTCTAACAAATCAGTAGATGGCTATAATGTGGGAAGGCAAAAGAAATTGGCTTTTAGGTTTTATACTCATGTGGATCAATTGATCCACAAGGTAACGACCAGTTTGGATAGGTTGGTTCTTGACAAGGTAAAATAAGAATGCCAAGTCCTTTTGTGAAAACTTCTCGTTACCATCACCTCTTGCATTGATAGAGAAGGTGATGATGCGATGAAGGATCCACAAAGGTAGGGTTTTAATGTGTTTGGATAAAGAGGAGTGGGGGTAGTGTTTGGTTTTGAAGGAAATCTCTGACCAAAATTCAGAATAGATGACATCAAGTGCGGAGATGATGAAATTCTCTGACTTGCATGTTAAAAAGGAAGGATAATTGGTCAAAGGTGATGTAAAATGGGTCACCGAAGGCCCGAAACACCAACCCGTATTGGCCAACTCGCGAATCGGATTTTTGGCTTAGTTGCACGGTGCACATGAATTCTCGTACAATCTCCTTATATCTAGGTTCATCTTAAAAGATGAACTCGTTCCAGCCAAAATTAAAGAGAAAGGTGCGAATTTCAGCATTGATGCCCAATGTCTCCATCATGAATGTCGATGGAATTTTGTTTGGGAGAATCACTTTGGAGGAGTTTGCCTTAAATCTTTCCTTTTCCTCCTTAGTGATTCCTTTTATGAGATGAAGGGCAGGAGGTACAGAGGGTTGTACCACTACCTTGCCCTTATCAGCCATGAAGAATTTCTTGAGAGCCATAGTAAGAGAGGAAGAGAGTTTGAGAGATTTTTTAGAGAGAGAAGAAGTGTTTGGAAGTGAAGTGAAGAAAGCACTACTGAAGGAGGTATTTATAGGCTTGAAGGGTTGCATAAACAATCAAAAAATGGCTAGAAAAGAATTAAATGAAGAGAGGAAATGATTGGCAATCAAATCATTTAATTGCCTAGGCAGTTACTCTAATTCGCGTCCGCGAATTCAGAAGTCGTAATAGCGAATTTTGGAAAATGTGAGTAGTAGACAAATTTTCCTCGGAAAAAGGTGCGTCAACGGTCATATTTTTGAAAAATTGACCAAAATTCGCAATGGAGTGCAAATTTTGTGACCGCGAATTGACATTTGACAGCCGAGTGAAATTGACTTGTAATTCGCGACCGTGAAGAAGAAATAGCGACCGCGAATTATGAGTCAACAAGGATAAAAATGAGAAAATTTTGAAAACATGTGATCCACTAGATATAAATAATAAACTTGTTCATACAATCATCATTCATACATAACATACATAACAATCAATCATAGGATGAAAATTTTCACTTTAGGGAACTTCCATCAAGCATTCCCTATTCTCTCTTAATGAAGTTCATCCTTTCTTCATTTAGAGGTTTAGTGAAAATATCTGCAAGTTGATGATTTGTGTCAATAAATTCTAACACAACATCACCATTTTGCATATGATCTCTAAGAAAATGATGTCTAATGTCTATGTGCTTGCTCCTAGAGTGTTGGATGGGATTCTTAGAGCGATTAATAACACTTGTGTTATCACGTTTAATGGGAATGTGATCAACTACTTTGCCAAAATCCTTCAATTGTTGTTTCATCCAAAGAACTTGGGTGCAACAATAACCCGCCGCCACATACTTAACTTTCGTGGTGGATAAGACAATAGATACTTGCTTTTTACTAAACCATAAAACTAGGCATTCACCTATGAATTGGTAAGTCCCGGAAGTGCTTTTTCTATCTAACAAGCGACCCGCATAATCCGCATCCGAATACCTTATGATACTAAATGAAAAATCCCTAGGATACCATAACCTTAAGTGTATTGTGCCATGCAAATACTTAAAGATCCTTTTAATAGCATTCAAGTGAGACTCTCTAGGGGTGGATTGAAACCTAGCACACATACAAACACTAAACATGATATATGACCTAGAAGCAGTAAGATAAAGTAGAGATTTGATCATACATTGATATCTCTTTTCATCTATCACCTTACCCAATTAATCTTTATCTAGCTTGATGGTACTACTCATTGGTGTTTTAGCTACCTTGCAACCATCCATGTCAAATTTCTTTAGCATCTTCTTTGTGTACTTGGGTTGGTTGATGAAGATCCCTTCTTTGGATTGCTTGATTTGTAGACCGAGAAAGAATTTGAGCTCTTTCATCATGCTCATTTAAAATTTCCTAGTCATACATTTAGCAAAATCCTCACAAAGAGATTCATTAATAGCACCAAAGATAATATCATCAACATAAATTTGAACGATTAATGTATCATGCTTGTGTTTTTTGACAAAAAGTATAGTGTCCACTTTGCATTTCTCAAAATCATTCTTCAAGAGAAATGAACTAAGCCTTTCATACCAAGCTCTTTGAGCGTGTTTCAATCCATATAAGGCTTTGTTCAATTTGAAAACATGGTTTGGAAAACAATGAGACTCAAAACCAGAAGGTTGTTTAACATAGACTTCCTCCTCTATGATGCCATTCAAAAAAGTACTTTTCACATCCATTTGAAAAAGTTTAAAATTCATATAACATGCGAATGCTAAGAGAATCCTAATGGCCTCTAATCTTGCAATGGGAGAAAAGGCTTCATCATAATCTATTCCTTCCTCTTGGTTATACGCTTTGGCAACCAATCTAGCCTTGTTTCTAGTAATGAGACCTTACTTATCTAACTTGTTCCTAAACATCCACTTACAACCTATAATTGGGTGTTTCTTAGGCCTAGGGATAAGTTCCCATACCTTATTTCTCTCGCATTGATTGAGTTCTTCTTGCATAGCAAGTACCCAACTCTCATCATTAAAAGCCTCATCAGTTGACTTTGGCTCAAGTTGAGAAACAAATGCAAGATTATTATCTAAGAGTTAAGATCTAGTACTTACACCCTTAGAGGTATCACCAATGATTAAGTCTTTAGGGTGATACTTAGAGAATCTCCAATCTTTGGGTAGATCTTGTCTTGGCTCATTTTCTTGTTGATGTTGATGTTGGTCTTTATCTACTCTTGATGAATCACCTTCTTCCTTTTCTTTATCAATTCTTGTAGAATCATCCAATTTCAGCTTTTGAAGATCACCTACAAGATCATCAATAAAATAACTTTTCCCAAGATCAAGTTTGCTAGATTCGTCAAAAACAACATTCATAGATTCTTTAACTACCATTTTACCTTTGTTAAACACTCTATAAGCTTTACTTGTGGTGGAATAACCTAAAAAGATTCCTTTATTAGTCTTGGAGTCAAATTTCCCAAGATTATCCTTAGTGTTCAAAATATAACACTTACATCCAAATACTCTTTGGTATGAAATCTTGGGCTTTCTACCATTCCAAAGCTCATAAGAAGTTTTATTGAGAATGGGTCTTTTGAAAACTATATTTGCAATATAACATGAGGTATTAATGGCTTCGGCCCAAAAGTAGTTTGGTAAGGAATACTCATTGAGCATTGTTCTAACCATTTCTACCAAAGTTCTATTTTTCCTCTCTACAACACCATTTTGCTATGGTGTTCTAAGAGTTGAAAAATTATGAAAAACTCCATTCTCCAAACAATAATTTTCAAATGACTCATTTTGAAATTCCTTTTCATGGTCGCTTCTAATAGAAGATATGAAGTAACCTTTTTCATTTTGAACTCTTTTTGCAAAACTTTTGAAAGCATCAAAAGAGTCATTCTTATGAGCTAGAAAGGATACCTATGTAAACCTAGAGTAGTCATCTACAAGGACTAGTGCATAATGCTTTCCACCTAAGCTA